>CATIWR010123524.1:0-23231 GCA_949677035.1 Omphalea diandra | reverse complement strand
CATCTCCTAATTCCTAGATACTCCTTATACTTTTAATTAAGCTCTAAAATACCATTATTTATGATATTATAACATGCACACAACATAAAATAATTTGCCATACAACTATACAAACACTACATATATGTTCAAATGTCCCCAAATGCAATGGTGCTTCAATGATTATTTATCTAATGCATATGCTCATATGATAATGCTAATGAATATGACTAGGGATGTTACATACATTGTGTAGGCAACATATAGGTGAAAGTAGAAAATTGATTGGTGGGTGCTACTTTTGCCAGTCTCTTGATCATATGATTACAAATTGTCTTGAAAGGTCCAGAATGTCAGATGGTTAAGGCTGAGCTATGTCAAAGTTAATAGTTGAAGTTTCAAAGGCAAGTGGAGTTGGAGTATCATTTGGTAAGGGCAAAGGTAGAGGTAGAACAATCACAATTGGTCGAGGTATGAGCAGATTAGAAGGTCAGAGTTCTGGACCCTCGAATAGGCTAGAGTATTTTCCATGACTAGGTAATAAACTATTGCTACTCTAGAAGTAATCACTAGTAAACTTTTTCTCCATGATTTAGAAGTTAATCCATTAATTGATCTTGGCTCTACACATTCATTTAATTCATTGAACACGACATTACAATTAGGTAGTAAGCATCAACCTTTAGGTTTTAATCTATGTGTTAGTACTCCTTTGAGATATGTGATGATTATGGATAAGGTATGTCATGATTGTGTGATTCACATTGATGACATTGAGTTGAATGTTGATCTAGTACTATTGCCACTACGTGAATTTGATGTGATACTGGGTATGGACTGGTTGTCCAAATATCATGCAATAATGAATTGTTTTACTAAGAAAGTTATTTTGGAATCTCCAAATCATACAAGGGTTGTGTTTCAAGGGGAAAGACAAATTATACTTGTATGTCTAGTTTATGCTATCAAGGCTTTTCGCATGATTAAAAGTGGTTGTGAGGCTTATTTGGCACATATGGTAGACACAAGGTTAACAAATAAATTACCTGAGAATATTTTGTGGTGAATGAGTTTCCAGATGTGTTCCTGACTGACTTACCTAGTTTGCCATCTAATAGGGAGATATAATTCACTATTGAGTTAGTCCCATAAACTGCAGTGATATCCATTCCACCTTATAGGATAGCTCTAGTTGAGTTAAGGGAATTACATACCCAATTGCAAGAACTACTTAAAAAGGGATTAATCAGACCAAGTGTGTCAATTTGGGGTGCTCTAGTATTATTTGTTAAAAAGAAATATAGGATAATAAGGTTGTGCATTGATTACATGCAATTAAATTTGGTTAATGTGAATAACAAGTATCCTTTATCATGATAGATGATCTATTTAACAAGTTACAATGAGCATGGGTGTTTTCTAAAATTGACTTAAAATCAAGATATTATCAACTCAAAATTTTAAACACGGATGTACTGAAGACAACTTTTCGAACTAGGTATAGGCATTATGAATTTTTGGTGATGTTATTTGGTTTGACTAATGCACCAGAAACATTTATGGCTCTTATGAAAGAAAGTGTTATAGCCTTACTTAGACAAATTTGTAATTGTATTCATTAATGACATACTAGTGTGTTCAAGAAGCAAAGAGGAGCATGAACAACATTTAAGGATTATGTTGCAGATTTTGAGAGAAAAACAGTTATTTACTAAATTAAACAAGTGCGAATTCTGGATTGACCATGTGGCATTTTTAGGACATATAGTTTTTGAAAATGGCGTAAAGGTGGATCCAAACAAATTGAAGCAATAGAAAAATGGGAAACCCTAAAGAATATTGCAGAACTTTGAAGTTTTTTAGGATTAGCTCAGTACTATCGTCAATTTATTGAAGGGTTTTCACTTATAGTTGCTCCATTGACTAAGTAACTTCAAAAAAATGCAGCATTTCAGTGATCTAAAGTATGCCATGAGAGCTTTGATAAATTCAAAGATAGATAGACATCTGCTCCAATCTTAGTCGTTCCAACTGGTAATAGAGGATTTGTAGTATATAGTGATACCTCTCATCATGGTTTGGAATGTGTTTTAATGCAACATGGTAAGGCAATTACATATGCATCTAGACAATTGATGCCTTAAGAACTATCTTACCCAGTACATGACTTAGAACTTGCTGTCATTGTGTTTGCTTTGAAAATATGGAGACTCTACTTATATGGAGAAACTTTTCAAATATTTACAGATTATAAGAGCTTGAAATATTTAATGAGCCAGAAAGAATTAAACATGAGATAGAGGTGATGGTTAGAATTGCTAAAGGATTATGATTATACCATTGAGTACCACCCAAGGAAGGGAAATCTGGTTGCAAATCGTTTATGCAGGAAATCAAGAAGTGTAGTTCATTTACAAGTGTTTCCATTGTTTTATTTAGTTCAATTAAAAGCTATGAATATAGAACTAAACATACGAAATAATAGGGTATTGATTGCTACTTTTCAAGTGAGATTAATGTTGCATGATTGAATTAAAGAAGCACAGGGGAATGATCCAAAAGTTACATGGAATGATTTAAATGGTAAAACATGGGAGACAAAGATTTTGATATTCAAAATGATGCCTTAATGTTGGGTTCTCGTATTTGTGTGCTTAATGTTGATAACTTGCATAGAGAAATCTTAGAAGAAGCACATAATGCTCTATATGCCATGTATCTAGGAATGACGAAGATGTATAATACCTAGCAGTCTCATTTTTTATGGCCTAAAATGAAGAAAGATGTAGCAACCTATGTTTCAACACATTTAACATGTCAACAGATCAAAACGAAACATCAAGCACTAACTAGAAAATTAAAACCAATGAAGATTCTAGTATGAAAATAGGAAACAATAACCATGGACTTTGGATACGGGTTACCGAGGACTTTGAAGAAGAATGATGCTCTATAGATGATCATTGATAAATTAACTAAGTTAGCTCACTTTTTGCCTATTCGATGGGGTAGTTCACTTAAGCACTTAGCCAAGAAATATGTGGATGAAATTGTCAGATTACATGACATTCCAGTGTCCATTGTATTAGATAGAGATCCGTAATTTACATCTCGATTTTAGGTTTGTTTGCAATAGGCTTTGGGTACTAAGTTGAGTTTTAGTACTGATTTTTATCCTTAGATGGATGGAAAATAAAAAAGGACAATTCAGACACTTGAATACATGTTTTGAGCTTATGTGATAGAATTCAAAGGTGTATGGGATCAATATATTGCCTTGATTGAATTTGCTTATAATAATTATTATCATAGTAGTATACATATAGCACCATATGAAGCACTATATGGAAGAAAATGTCGAAGTCCTATCTATTAGGATGAAGAAGGGATGCGTGTTTTAGAAGGGCTAAAGCTAGTGTAAGATACTGTGGACAAGGTGAAGGTAATCAAGAGCAAACTTAAAGCAACACAAGTTAAGTAAAAGAGCTATGCAAACAAACATAGAAGAGAAATGGAATATGAGGTGGGAGACAAAGTGTTCCTTCGAGGTTCACCTTGGAAAGGAATAATTCGATTTGGCAAGAAGGGGAAACTGAGTCCTTAATGCATATGACCATATGAGATCTTAGAAAGAATTGGTCCATTAGCTTACAGGTTAGCACTTCTATTTGAGATGGCTTAGATTCATGATATATTCCATATGAGCATGCTAAGAAAGTATCGGTCCAATCCTACACATATACTTAGGGATCCAGAATTAATAATTGTAGATAATGTAAGTTACATTGAAGAACTAATGGAAATCATTAGTTATAAGATAAAATAGTTATGAAATCGAGAAATCCCTTTAATTAAGGTGTTATGGAGAAACCACTCACAAAAAGAGGCTACATGGGAAACCATAGAGAACATGAAATGATAATATCCATATTTTTTTACAGGTATTGAATTTTGAGGATGAAATTCTTTATAAGAGGGGAGGAAATGTAACATCCCCATCCATATTCATTGGTATTATCACATGAACATATTCATTACATAAATAATTTGAAATCTTACATGAAAATATGCATTGGATAAATAATCATTTAGACATGTGAATTAGATAAACACGACGATGACACTTGCACCATTGTGTTTGTGACACTTGAACATATATGTAATGTTTATATAGTTGTATGGCAAATTATCTTATGTTGTGTACATGTTATAGAATATTAAATAATGGTGTTATGTAGCTAATTTAAAGTATCAAGAGCATATAGGGATTAGGAGATGGATGGATCTGCTTAAGGACCGAAAAAGAGGAACTAAAAGAGGAAAGTGAACTTCCAACCAATGGAAGTGAAACACCATGATTATGTCTTATTGTAATTGACTTACAAGTGGAATTTTTCATCCTTAAGAAAAAGAATAGAAAGGTTAAACATAAGGGATGGCAGAAAAAAGAGAGAGCTAAAGAGGAAAGAAAGAAAGGAAGAAGAAGAAGGAGGAGGAGGAGGATGAGGAGGAGGAGAGGGAAAAGAGCGAGCTACCTAGGAAAGAATCCTAAGGTTTTCTGATTTTGGGACAATAGGCAAGTTAATTTATCTTCTTCCCATATGAAATTAACCCCTCATGACATGTTAATCATTAATGGTTAGTGAGAATTATGGAGTATTTGAGCTAGAACTCTTAGATGGAAGTTGAAATTTAAGAGAACAAGAGCTTACTGTATTGCTTTTGTTGTTAAAGCATAATTTTGTAGCCACAAGTTTATAACCCTAGAAGTGGAATTAGGGAAAGTGAAAAATATGAATTTTCTAGCTTTATGCCCCATCTAAATTTGTATGAAATAGTTTTTCTTGATTTCGTGTGTGTGGGGAGATATGGCTCCTTCATTAGGCCTGGTTAACAACCAATCAAATTTACCTCAGTCTTTCAGTTTTCATATATTTTTATGACTTTATGTGCTAATTTAGACAAGGTATAAAACATGAAATTTGTAGGGTTATATCACCTCTAAATACCTGTAAAGCAGTTTTGATTTATTTGTTGTGTGGAAGGAGATATAGCTCATTGATTGTGACTGACCTTATACCTGAATGAAACCTCACCTGTCTTTTAATTCTGTTTTCTAAGAATTTGATGGTGATAGATTCAGAATTTTGCGATGTGACACACTTAAAAGTTATATATTTATGTATTGTCTACATTCCTATAAAATATTTTTGCCAAATCTATAGTGATTGCTGAGACATTGCCCGTTCATCATGAGTGATTATCACTATATTGAAAACCTGCTCACCCTGAGATTGGTCACTTGTTTTGGTGACTTTATAGATTGAATTAGACAATGATTAAAATATGAAAAATGTTCCATTATCTATTGTGTAACTTTTGATAAATCATTATTGCTATTTTATTTATACAATTTGAGATATACCCAAGAATGTAAGACTTACTTAGACTAAGATGACATTAAAATAGGGCAAAATTAAAAAATTCACCACATTTTCTATATGTCTTATATTAATCTAAAATTTTAATATGTTGTATTATTATGTGTCTAGTTTATTTGAAAAAAAGAATTAAGTCATTTGGATAAGTATATCTAGAGTTATTGCTATGAGAGTGTAGCAAGCTCAAGCCGCTACATAAGGAAAATATGCACAAACACTAGGTCCACTTGCAAGAATCATGCCATAGTTGCATGTCATGCATTCATAATCATTTTGACATACTTATAACTTTGTATGTATCAAATTTTAGGATCTCAACAGTTTGAAGAATGCCTAGAGAAAGAACCAAACCTACCATAAAGGATGGTCACATCAAAAGGTGAGTAAAAACCATGATTAGATTCTAATGTGTATGTATGATAATTTTATAATATGATTATATTCTATTACATGTATATGAGATTGAATTGTTACACTTTACATGTGAATACAAGTTAAGATAGAATTATCTAATCTTAATGATTACTTGGTATATCATTGTGAATAAACACTTGCATATGGAACTAAAAAGATGTTGTGATCACTTGTCAAACACTTACAAATCAAGTGGAAAAAGGACCACCATGTCCTATTGGCACATGTTATTGATCAAATAAGCTACTTGTTATATGCTAGCTAGCAAAATCAAATGTCACTTAAATGAATTCCCAAAAGCAGTGTTTGCCTTGCAAGGTGACGATAAAAATTAATCCATTGCTTTTGCTCTTACATATCAATTGTTATACCTGTAATGTATCCTGATGATATTTGATTATTGGTTGTGCCATAAGAATCTAATTATTATTTTTATTCTTTGTGTTGCGACTCACCAAATCATAGTTACATTTTTCAGATACTGAAGTGTAGGGATTGGACACTTTGGTGCTTAGAGTTTTGCATAGAGACACATAGACCATAGGTCGTCGGCTAAATTCCAACTCTCTTTCTCCTTGTGTCATGTACATATATCTAGATACAAATTAGTTTATTGTCACTAGCCTTGAGCATTAGTTAACATACATGAACATTAAATACATGTTGGATTGTGTATGTGTGATGAATAAATCTTTATGCATATGTATTTTTAGACATGAATGCCATGATTTGTAAATGAAGATGGTCGTTACATAAAACTACCTTTATACTTTTTAAAGCCCATAAGGACTAGTTTCAACATTAGGATCCCAGCAAAAAATTATAAAATTACCTCTAAGATTTTAAGATCCATCCCTAGTGGATGTTAGAAGGGCTATTGACCTACTTCAAGTTATAATATTTAATAAGAAAGAGGACTTATCCTTAATGACTCATAAGAGAGTTTCCATCGCAACCAGAGTTTTTAGTCGTGTTAACAGTAAGGACCGAGAAGGCTTAAGGCCTCCAAAACTCATAGCAAACCTAATTATAAGTGGTTAAAGCCCACTTATAAACTCTCTAATACCTTAATTCTTAAAGTTATACTTGTCGACCCATAAATGTTACCATCTTTCATTTGCCTCACTTGAGATTCTTAGGATAATACAAGTGGGAAATAAGGATTTAAGCTTGATCCCAAACATTTCATAACAACACTTTCTTATATTATACTATAACAACTTAATTCATTTCTTATCATGTCAAGATCAGGGGAGTCTAGCCTCACCAATGATTTTTTTTTTATTTCCTTTCTTGCTTATCATTATTATATGCAAATTAATAAACATAAAACTCTTCCATTAAGATAATCTTAGAATCTGGGGTCCATTTATAGTGATTTTAGCCATAACATTATTTTCATTATCATAAGCATTCAACATTTAAGTTACAAAAGCCATAAATCTCCATATGCCTCAACAACATTTCCATTAATTATGCTTTGTTACCATTTCACATATTATTAGCCTTAGACAAATACATATTATATTATTCATAACTTATACATCACAAACATTGCCTTTAGGTTAATCAAGGTGTAAAACACTAGCTAAGCTCAATTCTCTTATTAAAATGAATATTCACACTAATTAACATGTAATTAAACATTAATTATTAAGAATTAAAGGAAACAAATCATACATTTTAAGCACTTATATGACTCTTTTTAAAGACAACATTACTTTTCATGTCAAACTAGCATTAAACTTCATCTATGCTATAAAATAATGAATTTAATGGTTATAGTCTAATGCACGAAAATGTTTTTATGAAATATTTGGGATCAAACTTAGCTTAAATCTCTATATGCCATTTGTATTATCTTAACAATCTCAAATGGGGCAAATGAAAAGATGGTAAAATTTATGGGCCAAAAATAATAAATTTAAGATTTAATGTATTAGAGAGTTTATAAGTGGGCTTTAACCATGAGTAATTAGACTTGTTATGGGTTTTAGAGGCCTTAAGCCTTCCCATTCCTTAGCATTGGCATGACTTAAAACCCAAGTCATGACAGTTTCTGAACCAGGATCACTATAGAATGCATAAATAAATTTGCCCTCAACCAACACTAGAAGAACTTATAGAACAACTTCACACTAAGATGGCTATATATGATGCACAATTTAGTCTTAGCCAAATTTGAAAGGGATATTGAGACATAAAATCTTCCCTATTGGATGCCACAAAGGCTACTAAAATAGTTGTCAAAATATGAAGCAACCTTTAGTACCTACTAGAAAGCTGATGAACGTTTATTTGATTATAATGGCTATTTGGAATGCTAGCCTTAGAGACTCGTACCTACTAAAAAGCTAATAAGAAAAGCTTAATAACTATTAGAAAGCTGTTAAGTGGTTATTGTGTTCATGTAAGTGCACGTACATGTTATATTATAGAGAAGGGTTGTCATATACACAGGCACTAGAATATGGAGTGCTATTGGTCTAACTACTATGATTATCAAGAGTTTGTTATGATATTCTTGAAAAACAAATCTAAAAAGCAAAAAACTAAAAAGAGCAAATAAATTGAAATAATAATGATAATAAAGACTTTGGATTGAGTTATCCCTTATAATGGATGTTGATTAATTAATATACTCTATTATTGTTTCATGAATTGATGATATTGAGGGAGGCTATCTTAAACTTTTTATTAAAGTGAGTAAGATGATGCTAACATAAAATAAGACCTATTCTCATGGCAAGTTTACACATTATCATATCAAGCTCTGTGACTAACCTTGAATCCCCTTAGCCATACATCTATTTATAGACTATAATAAACTAAATTCAACGGTTAATGATCCAATGTCAAACTTTAACTCTATTTAATTCATTCA
Source organism: Omphalea diandra (assembly GCA_949677035.1). Taxonomy (NCBI): domain Eukaryota; kingdom Viridiplantae; phylum Streptophyta; class Magnoliopsida; order Malpighiales; family Euphorbiaceae; genus Omphalea; species Omphalea diandra. The sequence continues at coordinate 14,513 of CATIWR010123524.1, read as the reverse complement.
ACATCTAAAGTCATATAAATAGTAGCCAAGTTTTTATAAGCATTAAGCACATAACATTGAATCACATTTGGTCCCATTCATTTATAAAAATAAAGTCAAATCATACATCACACAATTATAAGTTCGAACTCAATACTAAGAAAAGAGTTTAGCCTCTCATCAAATTAGAAATCAATAATACATGATAGTTATGAAAAGAATCCATTAAACTCATATTAGAAACCGAAATACAAGAAAAAATTCATGTCACTCGATTCTTCAATCCTTTATGTTTAAAATATAAATTCTTATATTCCTTTCCTTTAAAAGATGTTTTAATGTTCTTTTCCTTTTCTTCTCTTACTAAAAAATTGGCCAAAATGCTTTAAAGTTTATTTTTGGCACATTTCCTTATTAAAAACCCTTAGTTTCCTTTATGTAGCACTTTGAAATTGCTAAATTTGGCTAAAAATTTACTCTATAGATTGTCAGTGTCACAACAAGTGCTAAAAGTGATGCCTATGGTAGTATATTTTGGGCATAAAAGTTATGGCCTATGACTTTATTCGCGCTTGCAATAAAAGCCTTTAGCCCTTTAATTGGACAACTTTTAGCTTAGTCCTCAAAGTTCCTTTATTGTTCTAGCTTGGTCCAAATCAACTCCAAATGCATCTAAAACACCTAAAAATACCATATAACATTTAAATATGATAAATAACATGAATTAACATTTGAATAACTTAAATTAAATGTAGAAAAGTAAAAAAATTAAGCCTAAAAACTTTTGAAATACTATGAATAAATTAAGTTCTTCAAATTCCCTAACACTTACATGTTGTTTTTCCTCAAGCAACAAAGAACCATATAGACAAAGTCCTTTAAAATCTTTACAAACAATATAAAACATACTTTGCTTAGAATGTCAATCACTTAAGACTACATTAGAGATACCAATAAGGGACTTACTTAAAATAAATGAACTCGAGTGAAATTACTAATTTGAAGAGGAAACTCATTCATTATTGGAAAGTTAGAAATAATAAAGTAATGCCTTACATACATATCTCAATTATCATTCTAACTAGATTATGAATAGACACAATCACATTGTAAAATATGTTGAATCACCATTGTCTTTGGTAACTAATAACGAGAAGATAAGCTTTAAACACCAGAGATCATTAGGATTCATTCTACATTAAACACATAATCTTTCACTTTCATTTTTTCTTTCTTTCATTTTTTAAGAGTTAATATGCCTTTTTATGCAAATACAAACGTGGGTAATTAATGTACCTAGAAATTGAGCATATAACTTCATTTGAAATGCTTTTGCATAGTCATGCTTTTAGCTGCCATTTTACACAAAAATCAAAATTAGTCATCAAGATTCCTAGTTACTATGCATCCCAAAAATAGTGGAGTAGATTTTCTTTTGTTTTACTTTTTATTACTCCTAAATAATAAATCATAAACATTAATTTATCAATATTAATTGATAAAGCATAAGGGTAATTATTCCTTCAATTAAGTTAATTTAATTACATCTATCTATAACTAGCTAAAATTTTTGCTTTAATATACATGTAATGTATCATCTTTTTAAAGTTTAAAATATCATAAATCCATAAGTTACATTTTACAACTTAGTAACTAATTCAAAATTCATTTATCTCACATACTTCTAAAGAATGGCATCATCTTTTACAATTACTCATAGTGATTTACAAATAAAGCAAATTGAAACATATATCTTCACAAAAATCACAAAAAAATTTAGTCTATTAAGCTTTGTACATAGGTCCAAACATTGATACACCCCCACACTTATTTATGGCATTATCCTTAATAACATAGAGAGGTAAAGTAAAATTTGAAAGGTTGAAAGAAATACTCCATGTTTTGCATGGTACAAGGTAGTTGGATGCCGATAAGAGAAGTCTAAGCCTTTAAGGAAATGATGGGGTTGTCTTTAAGCTCACTATCCCTTTCTTAGTCAATACAAAAGAAAGTAAAAACAAAGACTAAATGTAGAATTTTAATTAAAACATACATAAAACACTAAAATAATGAAAAAAAAATTAAAAGAAAGCCAAATGAAATAAAGCCTGTGTTGCCTACGAAGAGCTCTAGTTTATGGTCATTAGCTTAACCTTCCTTCTTTATGTTACTGTGGTGATGAAAGGGGGATGGATGCTCATGTGTCGATGAAATCTCTAATGATGTATAGTTTGAGGCAGTGGCCATTGACTTTGAATGTGTCCCTTTTTTATTTGCTATCTCTATTACTCCTTAGGGAAAGACTAGACAACTCCGAATGAGCCTAACCATCTTGATTTCAATTTCTTTAGAAATAATTTCAAGTGAGAATTAAACAACAACACCAATTGGCTTTCTTCAAACTCCCTTTGCACCAAATACTTTTCATGCCATTATTTAGCTCTCTCTTTGTACAATTTAGAATTATCATATGCATTCAACATTAGCTCACTTTTCTAATTCATCAAGTTGTAAAAGTCTCTTTCCTTTAGCTTGCTTCAAATCAAAATTCAAAGCCTTAATTGCCCAATATGCTTTATGCTATAGCTTAACTAAAAGATGGCACAATTTACCAAACACTAATCGAAATGGTGACATGCCTAATGGAGTTTTATAGGTTGTTCAATATACCCAAACTGCATCATAAAGCTGGGATGACTTTTCTTTCCATGAATGACAGACACTTTTCCCTTATATTAGCTTGAGTTGCATGTTACTAACCATAACTTAGCCACTTGTTTGAGGGTGATAATGGGTTATAACCTAGTGAGTTACACTATACTTTCATAAAAAGGCTATCAAATTAGTGATTATAAAAGTGGGAACCACCATCACTGATTATAGCCCTTCAAGTGTCATACTTTATGTAAATGTATTTCTCCAAGAACTTCATCACCACCTTAACATCATTGGTGGGGTATGCCTCCACTTCCACCCATTTGCTTACATAATCAACCGTCATAAGTATGTACTTGTTCATATAGAAAGGTGGAAAAGGTTCTATAAACTCTATCACCCACACATTAAAAGGCTCAACGTTTATAATCTTATGTTAGGGCATTTCCATTCCTCTTGAAGATGTTACCTATTTGTTGACATCTATCATACTTGAGTACAAAATTTTTGGCATTGTAGAATAATGTTGACCAATTAAAACCACTCTATAGTACCGTTGCAATTATCTTGGAATAGTTGAACTGACCCCACTTCCTAGGTACAACAATGCTTTAAAATATCATGCATGTTATCTTGGGGTAAGCATTTTCTCACTAGCCATCATGTATATTTTATACAACTGAGGTTATTCTTAATAGTAGTTTTTAATGTCATGCAATAACCTTTTATTTTATTGATAGGTCAATAGAAGGTAAGATATTACATACCAAATAGTCAATAATGTTGACATACTATGCAACGTGTGATTGAGAAACCTCCATCAAGTGATCATTAAGAAAAAGATCACAAGTTAGCAAATTGTCAGACTGTTTATTCTCCAAATTTCTCCACATTTTTAATGCTCCTTTTGTCTCAAATTACCATGTCAAATTCTTACAACAATAGGATCCATTAGATGAGTTAAGGCTTGTCATCCTTTTTAAAGAGAAGATCTTTCAAAGTAACATGCATAGTATAAGTAATGATCTTATCACCAGCTAGATAGGCTTGAAACTTGTCAATTATAAATATTATGGCTAACAACTCCTTTTCAATTGTGGTGCAATTCACTTGAGCTTCATCAAAGATTTTACAAAGATAGTAGATTGCATAAGGCCTTGTATCTTTTCTCTATGCTAAAACTGTACCAATAATTATGTCATTTACATCGTACATGATCTCAAATGGCAATCTCTAATATGACAGTTCCATGATAAATGCTAAAATCAAGGCCTCCTTAATCCTACAAAAAGCATCAAGGCAATAATACACAAAATTAAAGACAACATCTTTAGTAATCATGTTACACAAAGGTTTAGCCATCTTAGAGAAATTCTTAAAAACTTGCCAATAAAGCCTATCATGGCTAAGAAAACTTTAGACTCCTCAAATAGATATTGGTGGTGGTAGTTACTCAATGACTTCAACCTTTACCTTGTCAACTTTAATGCCATGATTAGAAACCAAATGGTCGAGTAAAATACCCTCATTAACTATAAAGTCATATTTTTTTCCAATTAAGCACTAGATTGACCTCCTCACATCACTACAAAACTTTAGCTAAGTAATTCAAACAATTATCAAAAGTAGTGCCATAACTAGAAAAATCATCTATAGAAACTTTCATTATTTCCTAAATAAAAAAGAAAAAAATGGATGTCATGCATCTTTGGAATGCAACGAGGGCATTACGAAGACAAAAGGCATCCTTCTAAATGTAAAAGTACTGTAAGGACATGTGAAGGTTGTCTTTAATTGATCTTCAAGGTGAATGGGAATTTTGTAAAATCTTAAGTAACTATCCAAACAACAAAGAAAACAGTATTTAATTAATCTTTATATAACTTAATTAATAAAAGCAAAGGTTAATTATCCTTATAGGTGGCATTGTTAAGTTTCTTATAGTTAATGTACATCCATTAACATATTATTGTCCTCGTGGGCATCAATTCATTATTGTCATTCTTTATTATTGTCCTCCCACCATTCTTCGGCATCATTTGAATAGGGCTCACCCATTCAGTATTAGTGATAAGGTACATGATCCTAGAGTCAAGTCGTTTGATGACTTCATCTCTAACAACCTTTTTCATGTTAGTCTTAAGCCATTGATAGTGTTTAATTGATGGTTTACAACCCTTTTCTATTCGTAGTCAATGCATGCATTTAGAGGGCTTTATGCCTTTCAAGTAATGAATTATAACCAATAATCATTTTATGTTGTCTAAGAAATCGAAGCAATTTGTCTTTTTATTTATCATTCAATCTAGAATTGCAAATGATAGCATAAGTAGAGTTGGGGCCCAAAAAAGTGTACCTCAATTTTTTAAGTAGTGGTTTGAGCTCCTCCTTTAGAACTTCATCAATAAAAAATGGTTGATTAGGAAATTCAATTTGGAGTGGCTTATAGCTTAAGCTCTTCATAGGTGGCAAAATGATGTTGATTCAAAAATGTGCATAGGTTTTACCTCTTCAACTTCTATATGAATAGATTCATCATTATGCACTATAAATGTCTCATGAGGATTTTTAGCATTTTTTCTTTAAGAACTCTTTCTCAACCTAGCCATAAGCCATATCAACCTAAGAATAAATTTCATTCATAAGTAGTTGTTTTTATATTTTGAAAATGTTAAACTTTATTGATTCATCATAAATTTGAAAGGTAAGCTTACCATTATTGACATCAATCAGAGCACCAACTATGCCAAGGAATGGTCTCAAAAAAATGATAGGGATTTGCATATCTTCCTTTATGTCTAGCATAATAAACTTTCCAATTTTGATGGCTAAATCCTCCAAAATCCTTATTAGATATCTTATTTACATATTCACAAGTTGTAAGGCTATGGTGGTGGATTTTAATCCTAATAATTTAAACTTTTTATAAATTAACAAAGGCATTAAACTCGCACTTGCACCTATAGTGTGTTTTAATGGCTCACACAAAACCCTACGACTTATGTCTTAAGGCTCACATAAAAACCTCACTCAAATATTTTTCTCAAAGGCTCACACTTGGCCTAATACAATATTTTTGACAGCTAGGGTAACTTTTAAACCTGATTACAATGGTGTTTAATGCTTACACCCAACAATATTAACTCATATATAAAGAGTTAGAGATTGAGAAGTAAAATTGTAAGAGTATACAATAATAGTCTCTTGAATTCATGTGTGTTTAGTGGAGTATTTATAAGTAATAAAGACCAAAGAGATGTTACTAACAAACTATTCCTAAATCGCTAAGGTAAGCTAGGGTAATTTTACATTAAATGACTGTCAAATTGACTTCATGATCGTGATTGGTATTTCCTGGTCACCAATTTCCAATTTGCACTAGAAAGACTGACATCGTGGTGTAGAACCCTGTTTTGGGTCTAATGGCCAGTCTGCGTGGCATGCTACTATTGGTTTACCAAGAAAACTAGTCATTGCATTTATCCAACCAACCAAAAATGGCGGTCATGATTAAGGTTCTTCTTGGACCTAATAGTGATTGTGAATCCTTCTGTTTGATAAGTAAAAAATTCTTTAATGAATTACAGACTTGATAGCTTTTCACTCTACTGAATATTGATATGCCAATGGTTACCTTTGACACTTGGTAATTTTGGTTGCAGACTCAGTTCCCTTCACACAATTATAAAAGTCGCAGTCACAATTGGGAATTTTAACATCATTGCAAATCACACTATATGACAATAATGTCTTCCTTGAATGGATCACAACTATGTTTTGCTCCATGAATTGATATGGTTCAAGTTCATCTGTCCTTGTTGCAAGGTCACGGTCATAATTTTGACGTCCATGATTGTGAATTGGTATGTCGTACTCAATGTTTGAGATTTAGATTTCCATCCAACTTCCAATGCAAACCTATCTTATAAAATGCAAAAATAACACTTAAACAAGATGTTTGAACCTATTAATCTTCATTGTCAATATCAAAAGAGACCTTTGAACTAGGTTTGACCAACCTAGTCCAATAAACCTTTTTCTTTTAGAGCCATGAGACAGTTCTAATTATCTAACCTCTTGAGCCCCTACCAAATATTGATGTGTGTTTGGTTTGATTACCTTAGCATTAATGAGATAGGTTATGTCAAGAAAAGTTATATGGGAAAGATGAGTGGGGGTCATTTATGCTTCAATTTCTATAATCAAAGCTTCAACTTACCTATAGATGGCAGTAACATAAGATGGGAGAAGGAATTGGCTCTTAGGCTTTCAGCTCATATGTTCTAATTGGCTAATGAAATAGTGGTTGATTTGTATAGGCTTGTTTAGCAGGAGGCGGTAGGGAAAGGATAAATTTGTTTGAGAGAGTTTTTCATTACCATCACCACTTGCATTAATGGAGAAGTTGATAATGTAATGAAAAAGCAAAATAGGTAAGGTTTGGATTTTTTGGCTAAGGATTTCTTTGGTTCATAATCTTTATTAATAGAGATTTCACTATAGAATTCAGTGAATATGAAGTTTATAGAGGATAGGCTAGAGGGAGAGTTCTTTACCTTTTGGAAATTAGAAAGGGAACATGATTAGGGATATGTAATGAAAAATTCCTTATCGAAGTATTTAAATGCCAAACCATGCATACTTGCTAGGAATGAGACATGCTTATTTATTTACATGTGCATATGAATTTTCTCATAATGTATTCATACCCCGGTCTTGTCGATAGGTGAATTGAACCCACTCTAAGTTGTTTAAATATCTCTTAATTTCTTCATCTGGGTGGAGAGTATTGAGAAGAAATTCTAAAGAAATCTTGTTAGTTTTTATTAGTTTCTTCTTGTTGGCTTTATATCTCTCATTTTCTTTCCTTGTAACCCCCTTCATTTTTTCTAAAGAGAGGGAGGTTCTGGGAGAGGGGAGGAAGATTGGGTTATTCTCTTACTCTTTACTGATCTAGTGAGCCTTTTAAGAGCCATTGAAGAAAAAGAAAGAAGAGAGTGATGTGAGAGGAATAATTGAGAGAATGATAAGATTTTAAATGAAAGAATAGGTAAAAGTGAGAGGAAAGGAGTTTATATGGTTTAAATAGGTAGAGAATGAGTTGCAATGGCTAAAAATGTATTGATGCAATGGTTGCACCATTTGGAGAACTAGCGGTTAATGTCCACTAGATTTTTATATGTCATGTTTGCGAACTACATGTTATGACTACGGTCTTTCAAAAAATCCGAGTAATGGTTAGAACAATTTTGGAAAGATGTGAGGGTAACAGTTGGAAAATTTGAAATTTTAATGGTCATAGTGGCCATTTTAGGTCGCAAGCACGACTATTGAAGAACTTGGAAAAATCAAGCTAACTTCAAAGTAGTGATCGCCATATTAGGTCCCAGTCATGATTTAGAGGTTAGTTTTAAAAAACTTATAAAAGGAAGATTTAAACAAAAAGCCTAATCCTAATGTGATCTAATTAATATTTTGATGATCAGTTCAGGCATTTAAGCATAAAAAAGCTCAAATCCTTCTTGAATTTGCATATCTAACACATTAAACACACTAAATACATCATATCAAGCATACATCACATCAAACAAGTCATTAATCAATATCACATGCTCTTTCAATCTAATAAACTATAGGCATAATATACATATGAATAACAAAGAAGACTAAATGAGGAATTCCTAGGATACCACAATCTTAAATGCAATGTACCATACAAATATTTCAAGATCCTTTTAACTACATGCAAATGCGATTACTTAGGACAAGATTGAAATCTGGTATATAAGTAAACACTAAACATAATATCAGGTCTAAAAGCAGTAAGATTGAGGAAAGAGCCAATCATACCTCTATACTTCTTTTCACCAATAGGCTTACTGGATTCATCTTTCTCTAACTTAATTGATGCACTTATTGGAGTCTTGGCTACTTTGCATTCATCCATGCCAAACCTTTTGAGTAGCTCCTTTGTGTATTTAGCTTTATTGATTAAGGTGACTTATTTGGTTTGCTTAAATTAAAAACCAAGAAACAACTTAAGCTCACACATCATGCTCATTTGAAATTCCCTATTTATACACTTGGCAAGCTCTTCATAAAGAAATACATTAGTAGAACCAAATATAATATCATCAATATAAATTTGCACTATAAGTGTATCCTTATTATACTTTTCCATAAATAATGCTATGTCAACCTTATCTTTTTCAAAATCATTTTTCAGAAGAAATGAAGTAAGCCTTTCATATGAAGCTCTTGGAGCTTATTTCAATCTATATAAGGCTTTAGCTAATTTGAAAACATAGGTAGGAAAATCATGAGATTCAAATCTAGGAAGTTGTTTAACATCAACTTTCTCCTAAATAAAACCATTCAAAAATGCATTTTGCACGTCTATTTGAAAATGTTTAAAATTCATATGACTGCAAAGCTAAAAGGATTCAAATAGCCTATAATCTTGCTGTGAGGACAAATGTTTCATCATAATCAATGTCTTCCTATTGGTTGTAACCTTTTGCAATCAATCTGCCTTTGTTTCTTGTGATGAAATCTTACTTATTTAACTTATTCCTAAACACCCATTTTTCAACCTACAACCAAGTGTACCTCAGGCATAGGGATAAGTTCCCATACTATGTTTCTTTAAAATTAGTTGATTTCCTCTTACATAGAAATCACCTAACTCTCATCCTCAATAGCCTCATCAATTGAATTATACTTAGCTTGAGAAACAAAAGTAAGATTATTATCTAAAGCATGCAATTGAGCTCTAGTACTTACTCCCTTGGATGCATCATTACTAATTAGATATTTAGGATGATCTTTAGAATGTCTTCAATCTTTTGGGAGTTCTTAAGCTAGGTTCTCTTCGTGTTGGGTTTGAGCTTGCTTTTTTTCTTATAATGTCTCATGATCCTCAAGATCAATTACATTTTCTTTAGGAATTGAGTTTAGCTCCAATTTTTCAACATCACCTACAAAATCATCAACATGAGAACCTTTTCTAAGATCATATTTGAAAGACTTATCAAATACAACATGTATAGACTCTTTAACCGCCATAGACTTATTGTTAAAGACCCCATAAGCTTTACTAGTGGTCAAGTAGCCAAGAAAATTACTTTCATTAATTTTTAAGGCAAAATTTTCAAGATTTTCCTTAGTATTATGTATGTAGCATTTGCAACCAAACACTCTAAGGTATGAAATCATGAGCTTTCTACCATTCTACAACTCATAAGGGGTTTTATTCAAAATAGGTCTTTTAAAAACATGGTTTGTAATATAACATATGGTATTGATGGCTTCAGACCAAAAGTAATTAGGTAAAAAGCACTCATTGAGAATTATTCTTATCATCTCTACTAATGTCCTATTTTTCCTATTTACAACACTTTTTTGTTGTGTTGTTCTAGGAGTAGAAAAGTTATGAGAAATCTCATTTTCCAAATGATAATTTTTTAGGCATTCATTTTGAAACTCTTTTTCACGGTCACTATTAATATAAGAAAGGAAGTAGCCCTTTTAATTTCGAACACTTTTGGCAAAAATTCTAAAAGCATTAATGGTGTCATTCTTATGAGTAGTGAAGAAGGCCCAAGTAAACCTAGAGTAGTCATCAATAAGCATAAATGCATAGTGTATTCCATCAAGACTACATTTCTTGTAGGTCTAACTAAGTCTATATGAATAAGTTCAAGAGAATTATATGTACTTGCAACATTTTTTGCTTTGTAGGATGATTGATGTTACTTCCCAATTTGACAAGGTCCACATGTCTTATCCTTTTTGAATGTGAGCTTTGAAAGACCATCTACTAGCTTTCTTTTTGATAGATATTGTAGAAGCTCCATGTTGCATGTCCAAGACTTCTATGCTAAAACCAAGATTCATTGCTAATAGTGATAAGACACTTGAAGGATTGGTTTGCTAAATTGTTTAGGTCAATTAGGTAGGTATTGCCTCCCCTTTCACCCTTAAAGACTGCCTTCTGATTAGTGGATGGGAATAGATTTCTATTTCTAATCATATGCCTTGAGAATCCACTATCCATATGCTAATCATTGTCTTCCTTGGTAGCTTCCATGCGCTCCTACAGAATGAAAACATTTCACCTAGTTTAGATACCTAACCATGCATAGGTCTTTAAGGGGTTAAGCTTGGAAGGATTCTCCAATTATAGGTATGCCTTTCTAATATAGTGAAAGACATTATGTGCTCATAATTCAAGCAATAATGGCATTAGAGTTTCAACCAATAATGGCATTAGAGTTTAGACTTATAAATTTTTCTCCTATAAAGCAACCTTTGGGAGAGTAGGAGGCCTTCTCACATTTTGGCTATGTGAATGCATACGCATGCAAAAGTAGTGAGGAGTATAAGAGAAATTTTTATGTGTGTGATTTTGAGCATGCCTTTTGAAATACATATACACATGCTTTTCTTTTTGAGGCTTAGCTTTATAACATTAATGAGCCTTCGCTTTAGACTTAGGCTTAGGATGCTTAGTGGTTAGAGCAGTTTTCTTTCAAGTGACCTCTATACTAGAGGGTTGAGACGTGCAAGCTATAATTAAATTAAAAGGTAAGGATCTAGAAGAAGAAGCCCTATTGAAACTAAGTCCATATCTTACAAGGGGTCACCTTTGAGACAACATAACTGTATCCAAAGCTTCCTTCCTTTGTGAATCCTGTAGATAGAGTTCCTTAACTTTATAACTCCACCTTTTAAATAATCATTTTCTTTTAAGGGAGTATGAAGTTTTAGAAATATTTTCTAAAAATTTCTTAAGTTCTTCATTTGAGGTTCTCAAGTTATTTATAAGCTCATTTAAACATTTAAATTCATCCACTAGTTTCGAACACTTTTTCCTACAAATCTCTATTTTCAATTTATATTTATGACATCTTAAAGACAAAGCCTTAAGAAGCTCATCATCCTCATCCTGAAATGCATCTTATTTATCACAAGAATAAGAAGAAGTACTTGCCTTATATGAGTTGTCCTCTTGACCCATGAAGGAAAAGTTGGTAACTACTTCTTCTTCATGTTCTTCATTTGAATCATCATCCCAATAGTCCTTAATGCTCTTCTTTTTTCTCTTTGTCCCACTTTTTCATCTTTTTAAGCTTGGGGCATTCAAATTTTATGTAATCGTGCTTTCCATATTCAAAGTAAGTCACCTCACTATTCTTTTCTTTCAAGCTGGATGATGAAGTCTTATTAAGGTTCCTTCTTTCCTTTCTTCTTTTCATTAGTTCTTTGGACCTCTATAAGAGCATTGTAAGTTCTTTTTTCTCTTTCTCAATCTCATCACTATCACTAGTGCTCTCTTCTCCCTCTTTGTCTTTACAATATTTGAGAGCAAGAGTATTTTTTTTTTCTCCTTTCTTACCTTGAGATCACATCTTTTTCATTCTGTCATCTTTCTTGAGAACCCATCTCACAAGTGTGAAGTTTGTCAATGAGAACATCGGTTGGCACCTTCCTAATCTCTTGAATGGACTATTGAATGCTATAAACCATTGCCCCAAACTTCTCCGTAGGAAACATTTTAAGGTTTTTTGTATTTAACTCTTGGTTGATGAGGACTCTTCCATATTTCTTCATATTGTTGATAATGGCTAGGAGTCCATAAGTCATATTGGTAATCAATTGATTCTCTTTTATTATGAAAAGCTCCCATTTGATTACATACATCTCAAATCTACTAGATTTTACAAGAGTTGTACCTTCATGGTAGTTTTCTAGAGCCTTCCATATTACATGGGCTATTTGACAATGTTGGACTTTTCCAAATCTCTTCTCTTAACATGGAGTAGTAGCCATTTCCCTTTTATTATTCCCATTTGACTTTCTATATGCTTCAACCCATTATTCTATTAGGAGAAGTTCTTCACTACCATCCACTACTCTAGTGGGTGGCTTCCATTATTTAACAACAATGTCCTATAAATCCATCACATTAGTATCAAGATATTTTTTCATTCTATACTTATAATGAGTATAGTCATATCCATTAAAGAAAGGTTTGACTTGTGAATGGATTCTGTCTTGTGCCATGATCTTTTATCACATAATTAAGGCTTGATTTGAGGTTAGGCTCTAATACCACTTGTAACTCTTTGTATGTAACATCCTTATACATATTCATTGGCATTATCACATGAACATATTCATTGCATAAATGATATGAAATCTCACATGAACATATGCATTAGATAAATAATCATTTAGACATGTGAATTATAAAAGCATGACAACGACACTTGCACTGTTGCATTTAGAACACTTGAACATATATCTAGTGTTTGTATAATTGCATGACAAATTGTTTTATGTTGTGTACTTGTTATAACATCATAAATAATTGTGTTATAGAGCTTATTTTAAAGTATAAGGAGCATCTAGGAATTAGGAGATGGATAGAGGTGCTTAAGGAGTGAAGAAGAGGGACTAAAAGAGGAAAGTAAACTTCCAACCAATAGGAATGCAACACTATGATTTTGTCTTATTACAATAGGCTTACAAGTGGAATTTTTTGCCCTTTAAGATCATAATTAAGGGGTTAGATGTGAGTTATAGCAGAAGAGAGAAAGAGAGCTAAGGAAGAAAGGAAGAAAAAGAAGAAGAAGAAGAAGAAAGAGAGGGAGAAGTGTGGGCTACCTAGGAAAGAGTCCTAAGGTTTTCTAATTTTAGGACAATAACTAAGTTAATTTATCTTCTTCTTAACTAAAATTAACCTCTCATAACATGTTAATCATGCATGGTTAGTCCGAATTATGGAGTAATTGTGGTAGAGCTCTTGGATAGAAGTTGAAATTCAAGAGAACAAGAGCTATTTGTGTTGGATTTTGCTGTTAGAGAAGGATTTTGTACCCATAATTTCATAACCCTAGATGAGGAATTAGAGAAAGTACAAAATACTAAAGCTTTAGCTTTATATCCCATATAAATGCATATGAAACAGTTTTGCTTGATTTGGTGTGTGTGAGGAGTTATGGGTCCTTCATTAGGTCTGGTTCACAACCAATCGGGATCACCTCAGTCTTTCTATTTTCTTATATTTTGATGGCCTTATGTTCTGATGTTAACAAAGTGTAAAACATAAAACTTGTATGGTTATATCCCCTCTAATTACCTGTAAAGCAATTTTGATCAATTTATTATGTGGAAAGAGCTATGGCTCAGTGATTGGGATTGACCATGTACACATATGAAACCCCACCTTTCTTTTAATTTTGTTTTCTAAGAATTTGATAGCCATAGATTCAGCATTTGATGATGATCCAAACTTGAAAGTTGTATATTTATATCTTATCTATATACCTATAAAATAGTATTGCCAAATCCAACATGGTTGTTGAGATATTATCCCTTCATCAGGACTGTTTGTTAACATGTTACAAACCTGTTCACCCTGAGATTGGTCCTTTGTTTTGGTGATATCATATACTGAATTAGATAATGAGTAAAACATGAAAAATGTTCCTTTATATGTTTTTTAACTGATGGTAGATTACTTTTCCAATTGGATTTGTACAATTTGAGATACACCCAAGAATGTAAGACCTACTCATACTGATATGACATTACAATAGGGCAAAATTTAAAAATTCACCACAATTTTTGTATGTTTGATATTAGCCTAAAATTTGAATATGTTATCTCATTATGTGTCTAGTTTGTTAAAGAAAATAATCAAGTCATTTGGATAAGTATATCTAGAGTTATTATTGTGAGAGTGTAGCAAGCTCAGGCTGCCATATAAGGAAAATATGCATAAACACTAGGTCCACTTGCATGAATCATGCCATAGTTGCATACCAAGCATTCATAATCATTTTGACATACTTATAACCATGTATGTATCAAAT
>CATIWR010123504.1:0-24640 GCA_949677035.1 Omphalea diandra | reverse complement strand
TAGATAATTAATAATTTTTTATTTTTCATAATATTAAAAAAATTTTGGAAATGTAAAAAATTTTTTGAACTTAAGAAATTGTTTTTCAATACTAATGATATAAATTTTTAAAAAATAAATTTATTTACATATTAGGTATATATTGTAAAATATTAAAATAAATATGTGATTTGATTATGGGTCCATGTTAGTATATTTTTTAGAGTATAATTCATAGTGAATAATAGTATCATGAAAGTGAAAATAATAAAATGATGATGCGATATATGACTTATACTTTAAAGAGTGTAAACTATTGTAAATTCTCTTAGTTCAACCTTTTGAAGTGGAAAAGAGTCAGTAGTCTCCCATCTGGGTCTTTGGCAAGGCATAGTTAGATATTCGTAAATTGTGGCATTCATATTTCTAGTTCTTGAATACCTATATTTCGAGAAATTTTTAAGTGAATTCAGTTTGCCAATTAAAATTATGAATCTCTATTATATATTTGACATGTAACACTATTTATTTAAAATTTATTAATTTGGATATACACAATCATGTGCAAAACATATGCACTAATTAATTATAGATAATTATAATTAGATAGTTTGTATTTAATATCTAATTTAATAAATTTTAAACAAATAATATTATAAGTCAGATATACAATGAAAGGTTTTTAATTTTAGTTGATGAACTGAATTTATCTAAAAATTTTTCTTATATTTCATAGGTTATTTTGAGCAAATTATGTCATGGACCCCTTATCACAAATCTCGTCCATAATGATTTGTGATCCAGGGGTCCAAAACTCGTGTGACAATAGCAAATACAGAAATCTTTTTATGTAATTACTGTTTTGTTTTTTTAACAAATTTTTTTTACTTTAAATATACATATTTATGCTTTTATACATCTCTTTTTTTTATTTACAATTACATTGAAATTATTATTATTTCATATGTTTAGAAAATATAGACTTATTTTTTCACAAAAAAATTAATATAAACTGTAGATTTATCAATTTTAATATTACAATTTGAAAATATCAAAATATTTAACAATAAAAAATGAACTTATAGTTTACAAAAAATAAATATATAGTTTATAAAAAATGAATTTACGGTTTACTGATAATAAATTTAAAGTTTATACCAAATGACTCTACAATTTACAAAAAATGAACCTACAGTTTACAAAAAAATAAACTTGTAGTTTATTGATAAAAAATATACAATTTACACCAATGAGAACCTATAATTTATAAAAAAACGAACTTACAATTTACTAATAATAAATTTACAGTTTATACCAAATAAACATATAATTTACAAAAAATGAACCTATAATTTATTGATAATAAATTTACAAGTTATACTAAAATGAACATATAATTTAGAAAAAGTGAACTTACAGTTTATAAAAAATAAACTTATAATTAAAAAAAAATAAACTTACAATTTACAAAATATAAACTTATATAATTCTAAAAAAAATAGATGTAAATTTGTTGATAAAAAAAAACATTCATTTTTTTATTTTTTACATTTGTGATGTACCTGTAATCTACATTACAATTTTGATTCATTGATGGAGATGAACTGCTTTGCTTTGCCAACTGTTGCTATGATCTTTCCTACTTTTCTAATGAATTTAGTGCTTATAATAACTCGGATCTTTTTAGGTTTATGGACTGACTTTGATCTCTTAACTATCTTTCTTTTCTTTGGTCTTCTTCGATTATCATTAGTCCTTTTTTTTAGACAGTCGTATTTTCTTCTTCTTTTATTTCTATCATATTCAATTAACTTTTAAAATTGAGATATTAAATATATTGTTTCTCTTTGTTTTAATAAATTTATATTTCTAAAACTACCTTATTACTAATATAATAAATTTTTATATTACCTAAAATAAATTTAATTATAAATATAGAAACAATAAATTTTATTAAAAACTCAATCAAACTATACTAATTTAGTTTAATGTAATTTTATACATAAATGGTTTATTAATTGGAAAACATTAAATTAAAATTTATTAATTTAATTTAATAATTACTTTAGATTACACTAAATTAAACAATACACATATGTACTAGCTATTTTATAATCTAGTAATATTATTCCATTGATATTGCATTCACCGCATTCACATATATCTAAAACTTCCTTATTATTACACTTATGTCAAGACCAAAGTTCAAAAAAAAAAAAAATGAATAAAGCTATAAGGCACAAATATATTATCAACTTCACACTATAAAAGTAAAATAAAATAAAATTCAAAGTCTCAATTTTGTGAGCGATTTGAGCCTCTTACAGCTGTGGACGTTGTTGGGACATCGCTCCCCTCACAATTTTACTCTATAATACGTACATCAATCAGGCTTTCGCTGGACATTTTTTAATACATCAAAGATGGTGGCCATCATCACAATTTCACTCTACATATAATAGGGACATCAATTTGAGTCATTTAAAAATAATATTATCACAATAATATTTTGTTATTGTATTAAATTTTTTAAAATTTTATAAAAAATTATTTTATCACAATAAATAATTTTTATTATTACTAAATAATTTATCATAATAAATAATAAATTATAATTTAAACACATGAAAAGACATAATAAAATTAGTATTTATTACAAATATAATAATATCACTATATTTTAAATAAAAATAAAAAATAAAATTGATATTGAATTGAATTAAATAATCTAATTATTTTAAAAATTACTTTAATTCTACCTTATATATATTTAGTAATAAAATTTATCTTTTTTATTATTTGGTCAATTGGATCGAGTCAAAAATTAATTTATTTGTGTTAATTTTGATCCAGTCTATCGAATTGACTTAAATTTGATCTAATTCAAAAATTTTTGAATAATTTTAAATTTTTTCAAATTCAAATCGGCTCAAAAATTGTCACTCTATGAATACCACAATATTGTTATATTTTTTATGTTTATATCTAAAAAGTTAATAATCAGTTATTATGAACAACTCTTTATAAATAGGTCAATCATTTACATTCTCTTATTGCTCCATGGTATCAAAAAAAAAAAAATTAAATGGTCAAAATTAGGAGTGAGTATGTGACGGGTGGTTTGGAGATTTGAAATTTTTTAGAATCGTTCAAAATTTTCAAAGAATTCCTTTTTGAGGAAATGGTTTCTTCCAAAAATTTCAGGATGGTTTGGTTTGATGTTTGGTTCTTTTGGTTCAGTTTAGTTTTGTATAGTATGGTTTGGGTATTCAGTACTTTTAGCTCTTAATTATCAATTTTTTATATCACTAAAAATATTTAAGTGCATCACTTTTTAAAATAAATAAAAATTAAATAGTATATATTATTATATTTATATACTAATTGAAATTAAGAAGTTCAATTTTAATAAATTGATTAATTTACTAAGTATAAATTTAGATTTCATACCAATTATTTATAATAATCAATTAAACATTTTATTCAACTATTCAATTAAAAGAAAAAAAATTTATAATAAACGAATAAAATTGTTGATAACTTTCATTATATATTTTGTTTGGATATACCATCTAAATAATGGAATAAAATTGATAAGTTTAATATGTAAATTGAAAATTTGGTTTTATATATATATATATATATATTTCAGTGATTTCGATTCAATTTGGAATCAAGACGGTTCGAGTCCAGTTGTCAATCCAAAAATATATAAAGAATTAAAATCGTTCCATTATCTTTATTTTCAAAATTTTTTTCGATCTAAAATCGATTTAATTTGATTCTTCAATTCGACATGAAATTCAATGAGTTCCATAGTCAACCCTAGTCAAAACTACGAGTCCCCAACAATAAGTTTCAATGACAAAACTTCTCTCGCATTACGGTTCTTTGTAGAATATGTTCCACTTTTTCAAAGTTCCAACACCGAGTTCCTCTTTTGAAAAGTTCTAACACTAAATCCCAACACTTTTGGAAGTTCGAATACTAAAGTTTCAATGACGAAAACACAGAACCCACTTTTGAAAATTCATTGAGAAGAGAAGAATTTCATTTCTATGGTCAACTCATATTCCGATTTTTTGCAGTCCATCCTCGACCTAATAAGCAACTCATTTTCATATGCTTTTGAAATTAACGGTAAAATTTCATTCTTGGGACTAAGATAGATGATTGTAGGCATGGATACACAGTTGGGATTATTATCATGTTGCTATTAATTAATTATATTAATTCATTATGGGTTTGATTATTCAAAAATTTTAGAAATTCTGTTTATAGGCAAGATTCTTATAAAATAATTTTTCTTAAGGAAGCTAAATTAGCATTAGCGAGAGAGTATTATAGGCCACCTTTGCATAATTTTTATTAAAAAAATTCACTAAATTAATAGTTGAGAGATTCAAATTCGAAATTTATATTTTGTATATTTGTAAACAAACATTATTAATGCAAAATAATTATTTTTTAGAAGAGACATAAAATAATAATTGAAATGCAAATAACATTAGAAAGTCGCTGGAGCCTAGTTGAAGTTGCTGGAAATCAAGTCAGCTAAATTAGTTGAATGCTTACAAAGCAAAACTTCAATTTTCTTGTTTGTTATTAATGTTGGCTAAAATATAGCTCAAGAAATAAGTGTCTTCAAGATAGAAATTTTTTTATTTAGGCTCGGATACGTATATATATCTCTCTAATTACTCACCGATTATAAATTTTTCCAGTGATAAAAATGGGTGATTTTTATTTCTTATAATTTACCATTCTATTCTTACTGGGTCAACATATCTTCGTTTCATATAGCAATCAGCAATCAAGTGGGATATGTATGAAATAAATTTGGCTGAACTGTCCTGTGCATGAACTGAAAATCTAAATTAAACAGTGGAAATGGTCTAAAAGCAGGTCGTCTAGCAACAACTTATTATTCAAAAAAGGAATTTATGTAAGAGATTGATGGTTTCACTTTTTATTATTATTTTTTTAGTACTGAAATGGAGAGATGCTACATTGACGAAATGCCCTTTAGCAAGCAAAATGTTATATATTTGTGACAGCCAAAATATTATAGAAAAGTTCAACACTTATAAAAACAAATCATTTGAAACTACAAATTCCTCTCTGCTTATGTTCTGCTTGGATTAAATGTTTAAAAATGAATGAAATAGAATAAATTAATTTAAAAATAGTTTTTATATTTAAATTATGAACAAAACTACATAAAGCCAAAAATAATCATCAACCAGGAAATACGAGAAAAACCCAATATGTCATTATTTACAAGCAGCTGGCAGAATGGTGGAGAAGTGGACCCCTGAAGAAGAATCAGATGGACCATTTCCACTGTTTAATTTATTTGTTTATTTATTTATTTATTTCTAATAAAAATGGAAAGCATATAAGTTATTAAGGATGTGTACTATTTCACCTATATCTTTAACCTGAATCAAAATGAATGAATTTTAACAATTTAATTTAATTTCATTATTACATCCACAAACTTAATTTGACGGTAGGTACATATCTTGATTGAAGTTTGATCTAGAATTTGAGACCTTTTTCCCCAGTTGTAATTCAAAAAAATTAATTTCATTATTCTTATGGCCTTGGTATAATTTAAAAAACTTAATTTTTAATTTTTTTATAAATCTAACCAAACTATAAGTCATATTATATACATATAATAATAATATTTATTGAATCTCTCTTTAAATTATTTACTATATCATTACAATACATTTGGAATATTTATTTTATTTCATTCATTGTGCTCTTCCAATCAAGGTAAGCACAATTACAAAGATAATGAGTTTATTTTAATTTTTTTTTGGATTTGAAATCAATTTTCGTATTTTTCATGATACAGATTTAATTATATAATACAAAGATAATTAACAAATCATATTAAAATCAAATTATGTAGTAACGCTATATTTTAAATTTTGTACATAAATGATTTACTGATTTGAAAATATTAAATAAATGTTATTAATTTAATTTGATATTTATTTTAAATTATACTAAATCAGTGGATATCCCTATGAATTATTCTACAATCTAGCAACGTTATTTGGTTGATATTGCATCCATCAAATCTATATATATATAATTGCACCTATACCAGTGTCATTTGGTAATTTCTATCTTACTATTTAAAAATTATTAATATTCTAAATATTATAAGGATTTTTTATATAGATTTGACTTAATTAAAA
The DNA here is from genome assembly GCA_949677035.1 of Omphalea diandra. NCBI lineage: Eukaryota > Viridiplantae > Streptophyta > Magnoliopsida > Malpighiales > Euphorbiaceae > Omphalea > Omphalea diandra. Next base: position 18,446 of record CATIWR010123504.1, on the reverse strand, counting down.
ATTATATTTGTGACTTCACAGTTTTGAAAAAAAAAAACATTATGATTATTGAATTAAAACATCAATAAGATTTTTTTAAAAAAATTTTATTCATTGTTTGATGTTTTAAATATCCAAATGTACAAAAAAAAAAAAAAAGCAACATTCAGTTTGACCTGACCTTTCACGAGAGTGAAAATCTGGGTTCTTAGTACTCACTAAGGACACTATAAACCAATTGTATATTAATAATATAGTTGATTTCATTACCACCATTGTTTCTCCATTATAACAACATTAGCCAACTTATTTTAATCTCTTCAACCATCTTTCTTTTCTTTGGTCTTCTCCAATTAACATTAGTCCTTTTTTTAGATAGTAATATTTTCTTTTTTTCTTTCTTTTTTTTTTTATTTCTATCATATTCAATCAAATTTTAAATTTAGATATTAAATATATTGTTTCTCTTTGTTTTCACAAATTTATATTTTTTAAAACAACCTTATTACACTTATATGATTAAAATTTTATATTACCTAAAATAAATTTAATTATATAAATATAAAAATAAGAAATTATATTAAAAAACTCAATCAAACCATATTATTTTAATTTTAATTTATATACAAATGGTTTATTAATTTAAAAATATCAAATTAAAATTTATATATTTAATTTAATATTTACTTCAAAACATACTAAATTAAACAATACATATCTCTACGAGCTATTTTATAATCTAATAATATCATTCAATTGATATTGCATTCATCGCAATCACATATACCTAACACTACCTTATTACACTTATTATGAATAAAGCTATATAAGGCATAAATATATTATCAACTTCAGACTATAAAAATAAAATTCAAAGTCTCAAATTTATGAGCGATTTTAGCCTCTTTCGCTGGACATTTTTGAATAAATCAAAGATGGTGGCCGTCTTCACAATTTTACCAAGTACATACAATAGGAACATCCATTTGGTTGGCTGTCATTGGACTTTCTGAATACATCAAATATGGTGTTCTCTTGAAGAAGACGATTGCACCAACTGTTGGACATATTCTACCACCATTGAAGAGCTTTAGAATTCTACATGAAACTTGATTATGTATTTTAACTAATGCAATTAATTAGGTCTTCGACTAATGAAGCTAAAGCATACGTATAAAATAATTTTAATGATATCAAAGTCGTCTTCCACCTTAAAAAGGTTTGAATTAGCTGAAAATATACAGAGTACATTTAAAGCTTTATTTGCCTGCAAAAGATTGGCCCGAGCTATGTGTATGTTAAACTAATTATTTTCCTCAAAAGTCATAAGCAAGTTACATATATATATATATATATATATATATATATATATATTGTCAAGGGTTAATTAGTGAGGTTAGGTATGATATATGAGTGTTTTTATTAATGGACACAGAGAAATACGCTGTTGGGTACGTTGGTTAAGCTAACAACCAATAACACGTCTCTTTAGTTTACCTAACAGACCCACGTTTTCCAATTTGGTTAATTTTTAATACTCTAAATTATAATAAAATATAAAATTCAGCCTTCTCATTTCTTTTTTCCTAAAATTAATTCTTTTATTTAATATTTGGAGGTTATCAATATATTCTACTCGCGGTAAATTTATTTTCTTTATTTTTTAATAAAGTGATGCATTTATTATATTTGTTAGTTTTTATTTTATTTTATCTTTCTTTTAAGAATTTTTTTTAAAGATCTTATTTTGTCTTCATTGGTGAGAGTTTTTTTTTTAGAATTTTGATGATTTGAAATTGATTATTTAATAAAATATGATATATTAATGAAAATCGTCTTTCAAATTTGTTTTGATATATTATATAAATTTCACTCCACATTGTGTTATAATGCTATATATAGTGGGATCTCCATAATTGATAGAGATGTAGAGCCATCAAAGAAAATTTATGGTGAAAATAAAACTATGATTTCAAAAATTATACCAATATGCAATTATCAATACTGTCGATAATTGATTTCTCAATAGTACTCTATATTATAACATTATTTTTTTTATGAATGTCATATAACTATATAAGAACAAAAATATTTTTTATTATTTTTTTAAAATATAATTTTAAATTTAAACTTTTGTAATATAAGATTGATTTAGAATTACATATCATTAAGTCAACTCGTGAAAAGGTAAAATCTTATAAAAAAAATACTATTATTTTTCATAATTCATTTTTTTTTAATATTTACCATATCTTAGTGAAAGATAAAAGATTTTCTAAAATGTTATGCATTTCATAAAATTGATAAAAAAAAATAAAAACTTTGGTTTTCCTATTTCATAGATGTTATTGTTAATGATTTTTTTTTTTTTTTTTTTTGAGAAATTGGTCAATGTAATAAACAAGCCCCACAAACTGAGAAAGAATATCGTCTGAAACAATAAGAGCAAACTTATCAAGAACCTCTTTTATCAAAACTTGCTCATCAACAACATCAAGGGCCCACTGTGCTAGACTATGAGCCACTTCATTAGCATTACGATTAATAAAAGAGAAATACAAAGACTGAAATGCAAAACATTACTCCTAATATTATCGAAGATGAGTTACAGAGGACCCAACTTAACTTACGAATCTTTTAGAGCATGGATCACTCTCATATTATCAAACTCTACTTTTACAACAACAAAGCTAGAGTGCCAAGCAATAGACAAACCGAACAGGACCGCCGTAGCCTGTGCTTATGGAACCTCCCACACCTCCTCTATACGTTTCCCTACAGAAACCAGTACTTCTCCCCTCTTATTGCGTATCATCATTCCCAGACCTGTAACATCATGCCCAACTAATACGACTGCATCTATGTTCACTTTAACAGCCCCATCCTTCGAAGGTTTCCAATGTTGCACCATACCATTCACTTTCAACAAGGTCTTTGCTTGTTGCAGACAGAATTCAGAACACAAATCCTGTGCAAAACTAGCAATTCATAAAGGGTCTTTAGATGTCCCTTTGTAAATAAGCTGATTTCGGTCATTCCACAGTCCCTAAAGCAGGTAACAAAAAGAGTCATTTAAGACAAGTCCAAACTTTCCCACACCTCATTAAACCAATCCACCATTGACTGAGCTCAAAAAGACTCCACTCTTAACCCTAACGACCTACTCGGCTACACCCCTTTTGTCCATGGATAATCCCTCAAAACATGAATGTTGGTTTCATCAAACTCCTTACATTAAGGGCAAAGGAAATTACATTAAACACCGCCTCTGTTTAAAGTCGTCATTATAGGCAAAGAGTAAGAAAACATTCTCCATAAGAAGTGTCTAATTGTAGGAGCAAACTGACAAATACCAGACAAACTTCCACATTAAAGACAGATTAGTTAAAGACGAGGGAAATGAAACATGATAAGAAAGAAACTTGCGAGCAAAATGGTACCTAAAAACTTCCACATTAAAGACAAATTAGTTAAAGACGAGGGAAATGAATCATTATGAGAAAGAAACTTGCGAGCAAAATGGTACCTTAATCTCACCATGTAGCAACCTGACTTCTCGTGTGGCCAAAAGAAGACATTACTTAGAAATTTATAACTCAACGACATTTGAAGTATAATCTCAGCTTCAAAAGGAAGGAAAACCTACTTATTCAATTCACGTTTCCATTGTCGCAAGTCAAAATCAATAAGAGAAGAGACTTTAGCATTCATCAGTAGCAGTTTTGGTACCAACGAATTCATATAAGCTGAACCCATTAGCCAATTATCTGACCAAACATTTATAAATTCCCCATTGCCAACACACCAACCAATCCCTTCAATAACACCTCTTTAGCTGAAAGAACACTGCACCAAAAGTAGCTTAGCATATACCCCAAGCCTACATTCATAAAATCACTCACAGGAAAATACCTAGCTTTGAGCATAAGGAATTAGGATTTTTCAAAAGCCTCCCGCCTTGTTTTGCCAAAAGGGTAATATTAAAACAATTCAGATTACAAAACCCAAGACCCCCATTACTTTTAGAATCACAAAGCTTTTCCCACCTAACCCAATGCATTTTATTTCCATTCTCCATATTACCCTACTAAAATTTATTAATCATACTTTGGATGTCCTCACAAAAAGTTTTAGGAAGGTAGAAACAACTTATAATACATGTGGGTATAAACTATGCAATAGATTTATGAGAACTTCTTTCCTTGTCTCAGACAAGATTTTTGCTTTCCACCTTTAATTTTCTTCCAAATTTGCTCCTTTACAAAGCTAAAGATCACTTTTTTGGAGTGCGCAATCAAGCCTGGTAAACTTAAGTACCTATTATGAGACTTTACCTCCCTCACACCCACTATAGTAACAATTTGGCTTCTCAACCCCTGAGACACATTACTACTAAAAGACACTTCAAATTTAGAAAAATTAATAACCTAACCTAATGCTTATGAATAAGCAGCCAGAATTTGCTTAACTTTTTGACACTCCCCAATGCTATCTTGAGCAAATAAAAGACTATCATATGTAAAGAACAGTTGTGAAATGGGTGGACTCCCCTTACAAATCCTCAGTCCATGAGTCTTACTAGAACTAATAGCTCTCCTAAGTAAATAAGAGAACCTTCTACACACGAAATAAATAAATATGAAGAAATAGGATCTCCTTGTCGAAGACCTCGATTAGGTGTTAGGAGAGCCATTTATCAAAAAGGAGTAAGAAATAAAGGAAATATAAGACATTATATAAGCAATAAAATTAGCAAGAAATTTCATCTTTTGCATCACTCTTTCTAAATAAACCCATTCAATTTTATCGAAAGATTTACTCATATCCAGCTTAAAAATTAAAGACCTTTTACACTCTTTTCTCTTATGTTTCTTATGATGGATTAGCTTAAAAGCAACTATGGCATTGTCAGCAATAAGTCTATTAGGAACAAATGTACTTTAACAATCATCAATTAACATAGGAAGCACCAACTTCAAACTATTATCTAGAACTTTGGACATGAGTTTATAAACCACATTACACAAACTTATAGGTCTCAAATCTTTCATAGACTCAGGATTCTTAATTTAAGGATGAGGGTAATAAATGTGTGGTTCAAGTTATCAAGCATAACACCATTATTTAAAAAATTAAGCACAACGTTTATAACAGCAGGGCCCATAATGTGCTAAAAAGTACTAAAGAAAAAAACAACCATACTTCCTAGCCCTAGCGCCTTGTAAGGATGCATATGCTTAAGGGCTCTAACAACTTCATCGACTGTAAACGGCTCCTGAAAGGACTCCACCATAAAGTTATCCAACTCAGATTCAATAACATCTATAATATCCAACTCAGATTCAATAACATCTATAATTGTCTCAAGATTAGAAAGTAACGAGTTAGTAACACAACTTTCTCAATATCTCCATCCTCACTCTTCTAATTCCCCTCCTTATCTCAGATTTTACCAATCCTATTTCTTCTCTATTGATCTGAGGCTTTAAAGTGAAAAATTTTTGCATTTTTATCCTTCTCCGCAAGGCATATAGCCCAAGATCCCTGCCTCTACATCACCTCCTCCCTCTCTAATAATTCATTGAGGTCCTTCTGCACTTATCGAATCTCATTAGTTGCATGCCCGTTCCCTACCAAATATTGCAAATAGAGATAGTCATTTACTCTTCTCCTTGATATTAGCCCTCACATTCCCAAAAGCCCTTTTACTCCACATCAAGAGCTTAGATGAACAATCAGCAATTTTACCTTAAATAGAACCATTCTCATTAGCCTAAGTCTCAACATCCAGAATAACTTCCTCACACCTTCTATCCTGAAGCCACATTGCCTCAAACCTTCAATTTGTTGCTTAGCACCCGATGAAAGGTAATTCAACTCCACCACTATTGGGCAATGATTAGAACATATTTGAAACACATGCTCAACTAGAAAATTAGGGAACAAACTCATCCACCTATCATCTGCAAAAAAAAAAAAAAAATCTATCAAGTGTTTCCCTAATAGCATTTCTATCTATTCGACCATTATCCCAGGTATAACTAGCTCGTCGAAAACCTAAATCATGAAAACCACAACTATCTAGCACCCCTCTAAAAGCACTCAAACTCTACTCATCCCTAATAACACCACCCATATTCTCAAACTCAAAAAATTTCATTGAAATCCCCAAAATAAAGCCAAGGAAGAGAAGAGGAGGTATGCAAATTCAAGATTAAATCCCAAGTATGATGCTTATTACACACTTTTGGCCACCCATAAATTTCAGACCCTCTCCATGTTGTAGCACACTAAAAACAATAAAATCCATATGATTTGAAGAGAAAGAAGCAACAAAAATATCACTCTCCTTTTTCTAAGCTAAACAAAGCCCACACTACAACCACTAACATTAACGACAAAAAATTAAATTGACTCAAAGCAATATAAATACTAGAAAATTCACTGCTACTCAACCTAGTCTCCATAAGAAATAAAATATCCAAGTAACACTCTTTAATATACAATTTTAAAGCACGAACCGTCTTAGGATTACCTAGCCCCTGGAGGTTCCAGCTTAAGTACCTCATTGCTCCTAGCGGGGTTAAAAAGTAACCTTTGCCAATATGTCTATATTTTCCATGAGCTTTCCACACTGATTTTTGCCTAATTATAAGCAAATATGCCCATCACCAACATTTCACACTTCCTCTGCCCTTCGCCTCTTCCCTCCTCTTGTTAAATCAAGTGGTCGTAGCATTAAAATATTCCTTAATTGCTCCCTTCTGTCCACCAATAACCTTTTCCACATGCCTTTATTTTTGTCGTAAGAACTTGATTTCACTTTTTTTTAAGATGCACTAACCATTGTTTTAGCCATGCATGATTTACGTGGAGAAACCTTCTTAGCATGGATGCCTATATTAGTCAAACTGTTGTTAAAAGTAGTCGGCTTCACCATTTCATATCTCTCCTTATTGTATGCTTTTTCTATACTACCATTCTCCCCATCCACTCTTGCAATATCACAAACCATACTATCCACTACATTCCTTAGAGATTGAAAGTTCAGCGAGTTAGGAATGGATGAAGAAACTTCATCATTTGCATATATGTTCACATAATTGTTCCTTCCTATGGTTGTGTCCATCCTATCCTCCAAAATTAAGTTGTCTTCGAGCCAAACACCCTAACTGTGTCCTTTGTGACCCGTCTCTAGTTACATCATTTTCAAAAGAAAAATCTCTAGGTGAAAATATGCTTTTGACCATGTTATTTATAGGTGTAACTTGTAAAACATCTGCATATGGCCAATCCCCTTTCAGTTCACCAGCCGATTTTATAACACACTCATTTTCTATATGATCAAGCATTCCACACCAATAGCAAAAGTTCAGGAGTTTCTCATATTGAAAATAAACCCAAACTCTCTTTTTTCTCCCATTGATCACCTTAGTTCCCTTAGTTAAAGGCTTCCCCACATCTATCTCCACTCGAACTCAAACAAACTTACCCCTGCCTTTTAAGTCATTTTCATTACCTGAATGACTCTGCTCGCCTTATACTCAACCCTTATCACGGCTTCTTATTTCGCTAATTCAAGGGTAAGTTGCATATTCTAATTTAGAAATCACGCCTCTCAAGTACCACCTCATAAGGTTGTACTTCCATATCTATCTCCCTCAATATCATTAGATGTTTGTTAAAATGCCAAGGTCCACCCTTCAAAACCTTAACTTTATCAATTTTGTTTTCAAACTCATAGAGAAAATATTGAGAAGAGATTGTTTCCATCTTAAAGCCCTTCGAAATTCGCCAAGCAGATTCTAGAGCACTAGATAAACCTGAGATAGTGAGTGATTTTCCCAACACAATCATCCCTATTATGCACAAACTCAATCAATCATGCATTGCATCCACCTCCCCATTCCCTCCTAAATCCATTGTATCCTCTTTAATATTTGTCAAGGAAAATTTGCACCACAACCATTCTAGGTCATTATCTATGAATGAGATGAATGAGACTATTGGAAAGACTATTGAACCAAACTAAACTAACCCTACAATAAAACCTTAGAAATCGACAGCGATGAAATAAGATGAAGACACAAGAAAAGCGCGATGAGAAAACAAAACTAAGGTGAAAAACAAGATGAATACATGAAGAAAACAATAGAAAAAACACTAGAAATGATCCACATGATGGAAGAAAAGCTAGACATGAGGTATCAAAAGAAGAACCCTAACCTAAAGAAAGAGACTCCATATTTCGAGAGATTGTTAGTGATTAATAGTCAATAATGAATTAATGATTTTATTATTATTTTTAAGGAGAGGCTTTTAGATTTTTTTTTTTTTGTGCATACAATATGTTTCTATCTTTCATGAAGATGTGATTTTATTTTGCGTTATTCCTCAATCATATTTTTAAATTTTAAATTTTGAATTTCATATTTAAAATTTCTTTGGATAAACACAATAACATATCCATTATTAAGTTAATAATCAATAGAAAGTAAATCTATTTCACACTTCGGATTGAGCAATAAAATCAATTTCAGATTCGTTAAACATCTCAGATTTTTCAATTTTTCAACTCAAATTTTTTGAAACCTTTGCAAATAATAGTTGGACAGTGCCACAGTATTATTCATTATCGTCCAACCCCTATAACTGGAAACCAGACATCAGCCAGCGAAATTTAAAAAGACAGGCCTTCTACACTAAGGCCATAGCTGTCAGTTTTATATATACAGCTTTTGAGGGATGTACCAAAAATAACTTATTGACATTCGTTTAACAATCTAATTCGTCTACCTCATTCCTTTTTTTTTTTTTTTTTTTAATTTTAATATTTTATATTTATTTATTATATACATTAAAATATTATGTATAAATATAATTTTATTTATTATCATAAATTCTTTAATATAATAAATAATTCTAAAATATCTAAATTAAATATAATATAAATTAACTAAATAAAAAATATTAATAAATGAATGTTATTAGCTATTCTGTGTATATTTCTCAAATTGGTAAATTTTTATTTGGAATCAAACAACCATAATCAGGGCCTAAAATTTTTATGCTTTTCTTGAACTAACATTGGCGGTCATTTCACGTTGGTATTTTTTTTTTTTTTAAAGAAAGAAATTAAGCATTAAATTGATAATTTAATTTTTTTAAAAATATTGGATGGGAGGGATTTCACTATAAAATTTGAATTTGTACATCGATTATTATATAATTTTATTTTGTTACTACACTAATACACTAGTTAAATTAATAATTTGATGTTGAACAATTACAAGATTAAGATTTAAATTCTAATAATCATTTTTTGTTTTAAATTTTTTTAATATATAAAAACATTAATCCAAATTTTATTTATTTAGTCTAAATGAACTTACCTCATAATACAGGAAAGTTAGATTAAAATACGGTATATATCTTCAATATATATATATATATATATGTATAGAGAGAGAGAGAGAGAGAGACAGAGAGAGAGAGAGGGAGAGTTAAAAAAAAAAAAAAAAAACCATTGATGAGTAAAAGAACTTTAATGCTACTGTTCACTTGCTTTTTATCTAGATTTCTTGAAATGAGAATGTAGTAATCAAGATTTAGGAGGAGTAAGGAAGAAGGTAGTTTCTGCCAAGGTACATATGTGCTATACATGAGAGAATTTATATACTCTTGATTATTAGCATTTTTAAGATCACCATACAAGACCCAAGAACATCCTTGGTGATTTGGATACTAACTAGGATCTTTATGTTCATAAAAATTTTGCACTAATAATCACCAGAAGCTTCTATTTCTTGATCAGGAAGATGAAGTTTGGTAAAGAATTTGCGGCGCAGATGGTTCAGGAATGGCAAGAAGCATACATGGATTATAACCATCTCAAGAAAGTCTTGAAGGCGATTCTGCATTTCAAGCAAAGAACAAAACCATCTGCCATGGCAGCCGCAGCAGTAGCTGAAGCAGCAACTTCAAAAGGTTCTTTGAAGAGAAGGGTATCCCTATACAGAGCCTTTAGCGGCCTAACAGGTCGATACAGCAGAATCTCCCCGCGTAAGGACGTGAGTGAAGATGAAGTCATACTAATAAGTGCAGTTCGAGAAGAGGGGGAAAGAGGAGGAGGTCGTTGCCAGACCACGTTTCTTAATGCAACAGAGGAAGGAGGAGAGTATGAGCTTTTGTTCTTTAGGAGGCTTGATAAAGAATTCAACAAGGTGATTGAATTTTATAAGACAAAGGTTGACGAAGTAATGTCAGAGGCAGAGGATTTGAGCAAGCAAATGGATGCTTTGATCGCGCTAAGGATCAAGGTGGAGAATCCGGAGCTGAGAGGAGCTAATATGGGGAATCTTGATACTAATGGAGTTCCATTGATTTCTGCATCAGTGGCTCACAACCCAGGTATCATAATTAGTCTTGTGTTTAACTTCAATTATCTTTTTAATATACAAGTCAAACTAAAATAATTAGTATTGTGTTGAAGGATGGTCGCGTATGGAAGCGATTCAAGAAGTTGAGATGATTAGTGAAGCTAATGAAGAAGATAAGGAGAGAGGAAACGGTGATGAGAAGTCCGCCTCCGGTAGCCAGGGGAAATCCACTGGAGGCATGAATGAGATTGATGGATTTAGACCAGCTCCATTAGAGGTCTTGGATCATGTAAAGATCAATGTTGAACCTGAAACTCCAGTATCCACAATGAAAAATATAATCTCGAGTTCCAAATGGGATTTGTCATACAGCAAGCAAGAACTGAAGAAAGCAGAGAAATTGACGTCTCGGGCTTTTGTTGCATTCTACCAAAAGCTTCTACTTCTGAAAAGATACTGGTAATATAATGTGCCTTGCCTTGAGTACGAAAAATATCTGCGTTTTGTTTAGTGTAACTAACCGTGTTAGTTAATGTTGTTGCAGCGTCTTGAACCAATTAGCATTCGCCAAGATAATGAAAAAATATGACAAGGTAGTGTACTATGAGTCCTAGTTGTGAAAAGTAGACCACTTGTACTAATTTAGATTCAAGTGGGTACTAATTTGTGTTAAATGCAGATCACTTCTCGGAACGCATCAAAAGCTTACCTAAATATGGTGGATGCTTCTTATCTTGGACGATCTGAAGAGGTAAGACAGATAGTTAGTATTAGTATAATCTTGTTTTGTTTTCAGTAATGAATTTCAGTGTGGGCGCTAACTGTGATTTTGTCTTATATTCTTCTTTTGTAGGTTAATAAGCTCATGGAAAGGGTGGAGGCTGCCTTCATTAAGCACTGTGCAAATGGGAATCATAGAAAAGGAATGAACATTTTAAGGCCAAAAGCTAAAAGGGAAAAACACAGAACTACATTTTCAATTGGTAAGATATGTCAGAGGCTAAAGGTTCACGCAAAATGTTACGCAGTTAATAGAAAGAATTCGCAAAACCCGGTATTTAGCATCGATTTTCTCCTTCTATTAATAGTTCCAATATTCTATAACTTCAGGTTTCTTCTTTGGCTGCGCCATGGCACTAGCTATAGCAGTCGGTGTGCTTATCCATGTTAGAGATATCCCCAATAGTCCAGGAAGCCCAAAGTATATGGAAAACATATTTCCACTTTACTCGTAAGTGCTAAAGAATTTACAGCACTAAGATGTTATTGGATATTAGAACTATTTGTTTTGTTTTCTATTATACTGTTTACTTCTCTTCATTGCAGGTTTTTTGGATTCATAGTCCTGCACGGTCTCTCATATGCTGCTGACATATACTTTTGGAAGCGTTACCGAATCAATTATGCTTTCATATTTGGCTTCAAGAAAGGAACAGAATTGCGTTACAGAGAACTGTTATTAGTCAGTTCAGGTCTTGCAGTGCTCACATTAGGTGCTGTGCTATCAAACTTGGATATGGAGATGGACCCACGTACTAAAAGCTTCAAAGTTTTCACTGAACTAGTCCCTTTGGGCCTGCTCACAGTAATCTTCTAAACTCAATGCTGGAATCATCATTTCCATCAATCAAATATATATCTAATCCTGTTAGGCCTAAACTGTGGTTTCAATGCAGCTTGTGCTTCTCATAACATTCTGTCCTTTCAACATCATTTATCAGTCGAGTCGCTTCTTCCTGATCCAATGTTTTATTCATTGTCTCCTTGCTCCTTTTTATAAGGTAACATGATTAAGAATTCGAAACACAACCCTAAATTTCAGTGAGAAAGAAATCTTATCTTTGTTACTCTAACTTTGTGTAGGTTACTCTTCCAGATTTCTTCTTGGCAGATCAGCTTACTAGCCAGGTTTGAAATGGTTCTTGTCTAAGTTTGATCAAGTAACTAACCATTCTATTCCACTATGACTCGATTTGATTTGATTCAGTGTAAGTACCAATCATCATTACTCAATTTCAGGTGCAAGCTTTTAGAAATTTGGAATTCTATGTTTGCTACTACGGATGGGGGAACTTCACAAAGAGATCAAATAAATGCATTGAGAGTAAAGTTTTTGAAGGTTTTTATTTTGCTGTAGCCATTGTTCCATACTGGATCAGATTCCTTCAGGTATGTTTCTGATTTAACCTGCAGACTCTATAACTGCAATCCATTTCTTTTTTACTCATCTACTAGTAGTTCTAAAAATAGTCTCTAATGTTCTAGTGTATGCGCCGATTGCTTGAAGAGAAAGATTCAATGCACGCATATAATTCAGTAAAATACTTTTCAATAATTATGGCGGTTGCCATGAGGACATTTTATGATTTGAAGAGAGGAACGACTTGGAAGATCTTGGCTGCAGCCTTCTCGGGTTTTGCAACCGTTCTTGCTACATATTGGGATATTGTAGTAGACTGGGGTCTGCTAAGCAGAAAGTCAAGCAATCCATGGCTGAGAGATAAGCTTGTTATACCAAACAAAAGTGTGTACTTTGTAGCCATGGTAAGAGAATATGTGAATTTGCTTCCTGTCTATTCTTGAATGTGTGTGTGCACTCGCTCGCCCATGTATGCAGACAGTTCCTGCCTTTCTGAATAATAATTAACTTCTGGTAAATGGCAGGGGTTAAATGTTGTGCTAAGACTTGCTTGGATGCAGACAGTATTAGGCTTTAGGGAAGCACCTTTCTTGCATAGAACAGCCCTAACAGCAGTTGTTGCCTGCTTGGAGATAATTCGGCGAGGCATCTGGAACTTCTTCAGGTATAGCATAGATATTCCAAGTGTTTATCTCTTCAAATACTCAAAGTTCAATGATGGGTTGCCTAATTTATTTAATTAGTTAGTAGGCTAGAAAGACAAATCTTAAAAAATAAAAAGGCGTGGCAAACCAAAAATAACGCAAATGGAAAAAACTTAGATTTTTTTTAGAATGTGGAAATTATGACTGAGAAAAAATTCTTGAATTTTATTGGTCAGGCTAGAGAATGAGCACTTGAACAATGTTGGCAAGTATAGAGCTTTTAAGTCAGTGCCCTTACCCTTCTACTATGATGATGAAGAAGATGAAGATGGAGATGAAGACAAGCGTTTATAATCATACATAGCATAGCAAAGAAGAAATTGGTATGGGATTGTTTGGAAATAATAAAAAATTCACACAAGTTTTTTGTTTTTCATCCCTCCATTTTTTTAAAAAAAATTTTTCTGTTGATTTTCTGAGTGGAAGTGAAAATGTGAGATACAAGGAAATAAAGGAAAACAATATGATGACAAGTAGGAAGATTTGTTTATATTTTCTTAGGATGTAAAATGAGACGGTATTTGGCCTTTTAAAGTCTAATTCTTTGTATTAACTTTAAAGCATATATGTATACTGATAATTTCTTTTCTAAAGTCCTACAAAGTCAATAGCAGTAGATATATTTTCTGCTTTACTTTAAAAGCTACTTTGGACCTGATTCTCAACCTTAAAAACTGAAAAAATGAACAAAGAAAATGAACCCTTGATGACCTGGACCCCTAGTTCACTTGCTCCATGAACATACTTTCTTTATTAGTGGAGGTTTTAAATTTCTGTTTCACTAGCGAGCAATCCCTACTGCTATCAGTCAGAATCAACTCAATAAAAAAAAAAAAAAAATGTCTTGCATTATGAGATTAACGCCGAAGTATAATATTCGCCTGATAACCTCAGTACCCCCATTTGGTACAGGCCTTTTGTTAACCTTTAGAAGTTGAATCTAAAGAATCAACTTTCTGAATAAGTGAAGAAAGCAGAAAGGGGCAACAATGAGATGGCTAGATTAACACCAAGGCTACAACGGATGACGGACCCATCAAGGATAATGTCATGTACAGCTGAAAATAAAAATTAAGTTCTTCAGTAGGGAGTTAGTCATACAAGAGATTTATTGGACGACAAGACAATTTCACAGCAGAAGCAGAAAACTATGGAATCACTTTTGCTGCTTGCAACACTTATTGAGACGAATATTTCTGTCTTGAGACAATGCCTTCAATCCAGAATTTCTGGGCAAGTATAAACCACAGTGGTTATTGATAGGCCTCCAAAAAAATTAATTGATCTAAGGATATAAATATGTGCAATGATATATGTCTTATATCTTATGACATTTCGCATATGATAATACAAACTGCAGCAGCAGACATTATGGAGTTTTTACAGTTTGACAAAACCTGCTTCACAAAAAAAGAAAAAAAAGATTGAAAGATGATAGAGAGAAAGAGCATCTTCTTGTTCAAACTCCTCTCCTTTATGTAGCATGGTTGAAGAGTTTGAAGCTGAGTTTTCAGCTGTTACAGCACCATTACTTTCCTCATCCTGGTTCTCGAAGAAAGAAGAAAATGACAGTGGATTGTAGGTGGAGCTTGCTTTTTGAAGACCTCGTATGGCTTTCATTGCAGCAAGAGTGCTGCGATATATATCCATGGTGTCATCCCCAAGAGTTGATACCTCAGATGAGATGTTTTCTGAGTTATTCAGTGGTTGATTTGGCTGCTTTTGTGTAGCATTAGTAGATTCAATGACTTCAGCATGCAATGGAAATAGGAGCTCAAGATTTGCCTCACATTCATGTACTGGCCTTGTTAGTGGTTCTGTTGTGAAAAAAGGCTGACGAAGAGCAAGCTGAGTAAAAGGTAGACGCAACAATTCTCCTGTTCGTTTATCATACTTCTTCAAAATCTTAACCACTCCTATTAAAGCAGAAAAAAGTATGTTTCAGGAACAACTGGGAAAAAATATTTCACCGACATTACATAGAGGAACGTGCAACTAATTATGTAGCTACTTTACTTGCACTTTTTAGCTAGTTAGCTAAAATTTTCGAGAAGCACCATCTCTCCATGAACAGTGAGAAAGTCCATAACCACACAAGTTAGATGCAGAAGGAAAAAGTAGACTAAGTAGCTAGAGCACCGGCAAAATTTAAGGAGCTATAATTTTTTAGAAGCGCCATCTCCCCATGAATGGTGACCAAATCTTTACAAATGTCCATCATTTCATCATTGAACTCACTCTCTGATGTAAACACTCCATTCCTGCTGCTCTGTTCCTTTAGACTCTCAATTCTTTCTTTCAGCTCCTGACAAAAGTGCAAATATGTATAACAAAAACAGGTCATAGGTGTTACAACTTGCAATCAGGAATCAGAAAACAGAAAGCTAATGAGAATCCACAGAATTTGTGGCTTGACAAAAGGTATACTTCTTCAGACAAAGATAGCAAAGAGATTAAATGTGAGATTTCAGAATACAGGTTATTTTACATGGCTTACAACCCTAGTTTGAATTAAATCTGATCTAACCAGAATAAACAACATGCGGCTAACCTCATTTTAACCCGAGAACATCTATACTAGGATTCGAGCATTCTGGCTTCTGCTATATAACAAAATCACATTGTACTGATCAAAATTCAAGATATCCTTAACAGCCATATAGTGACATGCTATAATGAATATTATCGCAAAAGATAAAAGTATAGTTCAAGGGCCATATAAGGCTGCCATAATGAAGATTTTCCAGCTAAACAACTAATCAGATTGCAGCAAACAACTACATTCCATGGTTACCCGTTCTACATTACGAATTTGACAAACAATAATATGCATGAAAACGCCACATAATGTCATACAAACTTTTTCATCAAATTGGTGACACCCAAAATGTTCTGTCATAGTGAGGTTTTTTCATCATTCACAGATACATCTGATTGGTAATGTTGGTGGAGGGGAAAGGTTTAAGCAGAATAAAGAAATAGGAGTTATAAAAACTAAAGTCCACAACAGAAGCAATCTTGTTTCTAGGATAACTTTTTCATGCTTTCAGTGAACAGTCCAAATAGGCGGATATAACAAATAAGGGAAATGCACCATCTTTTCTGGCAAAACCAATAAACGATACTCTTTCATATTGGAAGAGAGGAAATCCTAAAGGCATACTGATATGGATGAAAATCTGTTTTTGAAAGTCCAACTAAGCATGAGAAATCAAAAGGACCCATAACTCCCTACTACTACACATATCAGTGTATTACAACCAGATCTTTTCTTACCTCACCAGCCTTCTCACATTTTCTCATTTACCATTTCTTAAGCTCCATCTAAATGTCAAGGCACGGCACTTAATATTACTAGTTTGATTATTTCCTTAAATGCATTTTGCAAAATTACCTAGTTATCCATCTATAATCTTTTTAACTGCACCTCTCGTAAGTGCATTTGTTTCTAAATCAAACTAGCCATCAATTTCCCAGTGATTGTCCAATGATCTTATCATCAAGCATATTTGACAATTGTTGGCCTCAAAAACTTTGCTCTACTATTTGTTTCTCTGCTTCAGCTGGCTCTCTAAATATACTCAAAAAGCATTCCTGATTTCATTCTAGCTCTTTTGGTCCTGGGGGCAACCCCTCTCCAGTTTTCTTTCTTATGGCTAAAATAACTTATTGCAATTAGAATTAGAGACAAGGCCATTTGTTCATACCACTTGCCTCAAAGTTCTATGCTTCTTCACTTTTAGCTTACTACCAAAAAATCCACATTCCATATCCAAGATCTGAGTCGTGATAAGCCCAAGGACTTATTCTATAAAATCACCACAAAGACAACCTCGTCTACTTAGTCCTTTCATATCTCATATCAAATTAGAATAACTCGAATCACCCAAACATAATCCAAACCATAAACCCATATCCAAAAAACAGAATACAACTAAACACACAGGCACACCATAAACAAGGACAGAAGAAGCAGTGATAGCCAAAAAAAAAAAAAAAAAGAAAGAAAGAAAGAACCTGAAAACGGATAATGAATTCTTCCTCTTTATCATCATAAAAATCATTAAACTTGTCAAGCTCTTCATTCAAGATTTTAACAAACCAATCTTGGAGGAGCACCAAGGACCTGTTTGTTCCAATCTCAGGATGATGATGATGATGACTATCAGCAGCAACAGGGGGGGCCATCATCTGTTGCAGGAAACTGCTTGAGCAGTTTCTTGAGGGGCTTATAACAGAGAAACTTGTCCCTCCATTCAGGCAGGGTTCCTCCGGATGGGTGTTGAACTCCTTCCCAAACTTCATCGATCATGGGGTTGGCTTTTTTGGTTCTTGATGATCTCCATGTTGGTTTTCTGTTTAGTATATAGAAAGAAAGGGATGCGAAAAAGTGCAAAAATAAAATGGAGAAGGTTGGCATGGAGGAATTTGGAATTTCCAGAAGTGGGTAAGATGTTGGATAGGGCATTAATTTTTGTCTTTTAGGTTCTCCAGACGCGGACTTCATAGTGCGCTATTTTGGCATATATCAGTATCATTCTTGGATTTGATTACTACTACAACCTCCTGTGTCCTATTTTTGAGTTCTCGATTTTTTTTTTAATAATTTTTCATTGAAGAGTTATTATTTATTTTCTAAGCACGGATTGAGAGGCTACTTGCAAAACCGTTTTCAGTGGAAGTCAATTCAAATCACTATTGCTGAGTTCCTTTGCTTCATGACATTGGAATGCTTCAATAATACAGATTTTTTAAAATTTTTCAAATTCATATCATTATAAAGCTCAAACTTAAATTTCAATACTAATTTATAAGAATCCAAAATTAAAATCTAATGAGTTCCTTCCAATAAAAAAAACATTTAATCAATAAGCTTGTTATTTAATAATACTGTAATGGCTGTTATAACTATTTGAGTTTCAATGTAAACTAAATTAATTAGAAAAAATATTTGTGTATCAAAAAAGTTATAAATAATGATAATAATTCATTTAAATTTTGAGTGAAAAAGATAAAAGTTTTGTTTTTTGGCCAACGTATATTTTGTTTATTAATTAGTGTTTATAGTCAAAGTGGAAATTTTAAGTTGGCATTCATTTATTTCATTCCCCAATTTGCATATTAAGATTGTTCTGAAAAAAGAAAATGATTATTCTGAGAACCACTTGTTCAAGGGAATATAAAGGTACCATGCCCATTTAGATATATCCCTATGTGCACCAAATGTCCAAATCTGGAACAGTA
>CATIWR010123480.1:0-15301 GCA_949677035.1 Omphalea diandra | reverse complement strand
TATATATATATATATATATATATATATATATATATATATATATATATATCAGATTTTCTGTACTTCCAACGTGATCAACATTATATTTGTTAATGTTTGTAAAATGGTAGAGCTATTCAATACACATTCTCATAATCTCTATTGTTTTAGATATTTTTATTAACTTTAATTTCCTTCATAAATGGAAAGTCCTATTATGATAAAAAAAAAAAAATCTAAAAAAACGAAGATATATATATATTAGTTAAGTGGATATAATTATGAACGGATCACGTTAATCTGTATTTCATTGGAAATGTATTATTAGGTTGTTATTCCTAATCTATAAAGTTTTTAAATTATCTATCCCTTTTTATATGGTCCCATTTGAAATAAATTATGTGAAAAATAAAAAAAATAATTTTATAGATAAAATTTTCTTACTTTAATAATGGAATTTTTATGTTTAAATTAATTTTAAATTTAAAAAATTTAAAAGTGAATTTTATTAAATGAATTTATAGTAAATTGAAATTAGTTTAATCTCTTCAATATTTTTATTTATTTATAATAAATATAGTACAAATTTGAGTTATAAAGTTATTAAAGTAAATTTATTTAAAATTTTAATTGAAACAAAATTTTAAAAATTTTTATTTAATTTGATTTTCTCATAAAATTTTTTTAAATGAATGAATTTAATTTTTTTAAATATAAATTTTTAAAATAAAAAATTATTAAAATAAAATTCAATTTTATTGAATTTATTAAAAATACGAGCAAATTTGCAAGAGGCGACAGTCAACAGTGGTCCAAAAGTTGCCAAAATCATGGGTATATTAGATGGATTAAGTTATGGTGATTGGTGGTGCTGTTGAAATATTTATTTTCTGCATTGCCGACACATAATGGAATTTTCTGTACCGTTTCCTTTGACTTTTGTTTAACGATTTTTTTTTTTTTTTGTCAATAGTTACAATGAGGGAAATTCGAGCCCGAAAGCTAAGCCTGAATGTACCTGCTTTAGGAATTTCACTCTTGCTTAATTATGGTAAATTATATAATGATTCTAAAATATTAAAAAATATTTTTTCGTTAATATATAAGACATATACTTTATATTTTTTAGATAGATTTCATGGATTTATATATATAAAAAAAAAACACTGCTTTAATTTGACGTAATTTTATAAAAAAAATTTGATCAATTAAATTCAATCAAAAATTTTTTTATCTAAAAGTTGAATTGAATTGAAATAATTAAATTTAAAAAAATTAAAATTAAAGTTATATTTAAACTAAATTAAATGAATAGAAGTAATTCGGTTTGGTCAATTTTTTCGGTTTTCACAAAATAGTGCATACCCTAGTTACAATTTAATGTTATAATCACTCAAATAAAAATTCAAACTATCTTCTTTCAGCTAAAAGTAAATAAATAGTAAATAAATGTCATCCTCTCTCCTAGCTAAAAAAGACAAATAAATAATGCCAGCCAGCATCCTAAACCAACCACTTTTGTGTCTCTTACCAAAATGATTATGTATATATTGAATGTAATTATTTTAAATAGAATATATTTAAAGTAATAATTTGTCCCAAATTTTTAACATCTGGAGTAATTAAAATAAACATTTTTTTTATATTGAAAAATAAATTTCTTTTAATTCGCTTGCTATATTTGCCAAAGGAAATAAATCATTTCAATTCTTTTCTTTGTAGGACAATAGAGTAAATAGATTGTCCTTTTGTAGAAACTTTGCTGGCTACTGAATTCAATTCAATGTTTTTAAGAATAGACTGATGGTTGAATCAATTAATTTATAGATTTTTAATTTTATTTTACATTTTATAAAATAAATATTGAAAAATAAAAAGTAATTTTAAGATTGACCCAGAATTTTATCGGTCCAATCATATTAGGTCGGTTTTCAAAACATGTTTAAAAGTGTAGCAGTAGTAGTAGCAGCTAGTAGCCGTTGGAGGGCTTCATCCGCTATCACATGCCCGATTGAACCGACCATCGGACTTTATTGCCTTTTCACTATTTATTTATTTATTATCAGTAAAGCCATTTTCGTAGCATAAAAGAAACGTCTGCATTGAAACCTCACCTCTCTCTCCCCTTTTCTGCTTCACAGTTCGACACAGCAATAATGGCCTCTTCCTGATGTTAATAATAATTTATTCTTCTTTATATAACACCAAATAAAGTAGGAGAAGAAGAGGCAACCAAGCTCAGATTCTTACCTCACTCTGATTCCGACAGCCGGAGAGAGTCTTCGTTTATCCTTTTCTGTCGCTCTGTTTTTTTGTTGTTGTCCGTTACACGCACTCTCTCTCTCTCTCTAGAGCAAGTTGAATTCTCATTGAACTCTAACGCTCCGTTTCAACGCCATTTTTTGCTTATAACACGCTGGTAAGGAAGTTGTTTGGTTGCTGAGAAAAGTTTGTTTTTCGGTTTCTGTTGATTTTCTTGGTCACATGTGGACGTTTATTTATTTATTTTTTAAAGGAGTTGATGCGGATATGGAGATAATCACAATTTTTTGTATTCTGGTTCTTTTTTTTTTTTCTTTTGTTCATTAAGTATTAGACGGATTGTTGGAAAAAATTTCATCATGTTATTCTGCTGCAGGACATGAAAATAACACTTGTGGTTTAGTTCAAGTGGTGGGGAGATGGCAACACTAAGTGATATAGGAGTGGCAGCAGCTATAAATATACTAACTGCATTTGCATTCTTCTTGGCATTTGCTATTCTTCGGATTCAGCCTGTGAATGATAGAGTTTACTTCCCTAAATGGTATATTAAGGGTTTAAGGAGCAGTCCTTTAGGGACCGGCGCATTTGTTGGTAAGTTTGTGAATTTGGACTTGAGGTCATATACAAGGTTTCTCAATTGGATGCCTGCCGCACTGCACATGCCTGAACCTGAGTTAATTGACCATGCTGGGTTGGATTCTGCTGTTTACTTGAGGATTTACTTGATAGGGTATGCTCTTCTCCGTCATTTCCTTATTCATCTTTTTTTAAAAAAAAAAATTCTTGGTCTTTTTGGTTTGATAATGCTATTGATCGAAACCAAATTGGGAATCTGAGAAATGGAGATATTCTGGTGCTTAAGAAAAAAAATGTGATAATAATTTTTGTGTTTTGAAAATTTCCCTGGTTATTATGGACTGAAAGGGATTGGCAGTAATTTTCCATTTATAGTCATGGAATAATTTCCTGCCTAGGAATTTAAGGTTTTCCTGTGCAAAATAATATTGGTTAATGGTTGCTTTTAGAACTAATACTGCCTTTCGCATTTCCTTTTTAAGTGCAGGCTTAAAATTTTTGTTCCTATTGCACTCCTAGCATTTACAATCCTGGTGCCAGTTAATTGGACTAATAACACCTTAAAGCGTTCTAATTTAACTTACAGTGATTTGGATAAGCTCTCTATATCAAATATCCCAATGGGATCAAATAGGTATGCAGACTTACTGATTCTAAGCTTTTTTATTTTTTATTTTTTTATTTTTTTATCATCTTCTCTTTGTATTTAATATTTTCCTTTCTGAGTAACTGTCTGTAAGTTACTAACTATGTTCATATAATTTCTCAATCATGTGAAATTGCTGTGCGTTTGATGATTTGTGATATTGATTCTTTTTGAAGATTGCATTCAAACTATTGCTTCCCTTCTGCAATATTTTTCCTTAAAGGCAGAGGGGAGTTCATCTTTTCATTTACTGTAACTCTGTTTGCAGATTTTGGACTCATTTGGTAATGGCTTATGCCTTTACCTTCTGGACATGCTATGTTCTGAAAAAGGAGTATGAGATAGTGGCTTCAATGAGATTGCATTTTCTAGCATCAGAACATCGACGCCCTGATCAGTTTACTGTAAGATCAACTCTTATTCATTCAGCTAATGTCATTTGCAGGATCGACTATGAAAATGCCACAGGATCAAGTTGTTCAGTACTTTTCTTTGATTAAAAAAATAAAATTTTAAATGAGCTTCCCTAGGCAAACATATAGCACAAACGAATCTGTTTGAGATCATTTCTAAAAAATAACTGTTAGAAATATCTAGCTCAGGTATCCGTAAAGAAGAAGATGAAGAGTAGATGCAGAGAAAAGAAAAGAATAGGGAAATAGAAAAAGGACTTTGAAGGGAAATTTCTCCAATTGCCACAAATACCGTTTAATTAAAAAAAAAAACTTTACATTGACCCAACAGTAATTTATGACTCGGACATACAACACTGCTTTAATTTTATTGTACATCATTTGTTGGAGACTGAAGTTTAATATAATCATCATTTGTTGGAGGCAGAATTCATTTAAGTAGGAAGTATTTTAACAATTATTTAAATCTTAAGTGCTCATGTTGTTTTGGATTCCATATCCACGAAGTGTACATGGTTTCAGTTCGATGCAGTTCTACTTGTTCCTTGCTGTTTGGAAAGGCTCTTTTATAGAGCTACTTACTTTTTTTAAAATATTTGCGCATATCTTTTTATAGCATATAATGAAATTAAATTTTTAGGCCTTTTTTCAGAAGTTTGGGTCTATTTTTCTCTATCGTGTTAAAATTTTGTGTCTTTATGGGAATGTGGTTTCTCTAACTTATGTTGGGAAAGATTGCATTAATGGTCGTCTGCACTTTATAATACAACTACTAATCATTATTTTGAGTCAGAATGCTTTTAAAATAATGTTTATTGAATTATCTTATTAACTTCTTACTTCCTGTTCTAGATTTTTTTGAATTTAATGTATTCTGTTGTAGGTACTGGTAAGAAATGTGCCACCAGATCCTGATGAATCAGTCAGTGAGCTAGTAGAGCATTTTTTTCTGGTCAATCATCCAGATCACTATCTTACTCACCAGGTTTGATTGTGTTACATTTCCTTAGATAAACACATATTTGTTTAAACAATGTACAACTAGGCCAATTGACATGTCAGTAACTGCAATAAAAAAAAGGTTTATTTGCAGTTGCCAGTTATATAATTAGACTATGTCTCTACTAAGCTTAGTGAATTCAAGATGTTTTGTTACACTTGGACGTTAGAATGATATCTTGAGTATGATAGTGAATAAATAACTTCCCAGTCTTCAACCCTTTCAAATCACTATTTACACCTGTTTGTGCAATGGGATTTGTCTACATCTCTACCCAGAATGAAGCAGGTTTGAAAAGAATTTAGATTGTCTCATATGGGCCTGGAGGGCCTCTTAAACTCATTTCTCTTTACTTTTTCATTCATTTAAATTGTTTTGGAAAAGAGTGGTCATGCTAAGGTAGAAAATGTGTGTGCTTGTTGTCCATCTTGTTATAATGTATTATCACCATGTAAAATATCATCATGCCATTCTTCAACTTTTAAAAATTGTTTTGAAGAAAAATTATCGTTCTTGCCAGATCTTTCATGAGCCTTAAGCCACCCAAGCTTAGTTCCCATTAGCATAGATTAGACATTCATGTTATATCCTTAGCAACAGTGATCTTGACAAAACCTGTTGAGTATCAATTTGTATCCTGTAAAACCCTAGTCTACATGGCCAGTCAGGTGGAATTAATCAAGTTATTATTCTTTTTCCCTGAACTAGAAGAATTGGTTGCAGGTTGTTTACAATGCTAAAAAACTGTCTGAGTTAGTCCATGAGAAGAAAAAGATGCGAAATTGGCTCGACTTCTATCAACTCAAATATTCAAGAAATCAATCTACAAGGCCCTTGATGAAGGTAATTGTGGCTAACAATGCCTCTATCGAATTGGTGCAATATATTCTTCCCCCACATGCCTTTCTGCTTTTAGTTGAGTCTCGATGCTTTCTGTAAGTAGCATTCTGTAGTTAACAGACTGGAAATAGATGGCATAATGTTTTTTCAAATTTTAATTCAATAACATCTTCTGAGAATTTCTTTCATCGTACAGACTGGTTTTCTTGGCCTTTGTGGGGACAGAGTGGATGCAATTGATTATTATACATCCAAGATTGAGAGCGTATCAAAAGAAGTATGTGGCACATTTGAATTTTCTTGTGTTCCGCATTTTTTATGTTAAAAATTTATAATTTATCTTTTTTTTCCTCTCATATTTTACAATTCCTACAGTGCATGTATTATTTGTCATGAGTGAACATTTTTTTAGGCATATGTCATCCTCAAAACTGGCAAAATTTAGATATTCTTTGCAGCAGCTTAAATTACTAGTTTTGTGATCATCAAATTGATTATGCTACTTCATTCATTATCTATTTGTTGAGATCTCAATATGCTATTGAAAATCTCCCTGAGCCTTGGAATTATTTTGTAGGAAAGCCTACAGTCACTTAATTGCATGCATGAATTTACACCACCTCAAGCTTCCGTAGTCATCCATCATGATTTTCAGAGTTTCTCGCTTGAACCTAGTGCAACGACTGATTTTCGTTTTTAATGTCTGAAAAGTGTTAATCTCCGTTAGTGTGAATCAGATTCAATTATGGGTTAACCTTGAAGCGTATATTCAACTTCCAGATTTCCGTGGAGAGAGACAAGATAGTGAACAATCCGAAGTCTATCATGCCAACAGCATTTGTTTCCTTCCAAACTCGATGGGGAGCTGCTGTTTGTGCACAAACTCAACAATCCAGAAATCCAACTATATGGTTAACTGAATGGGCTTCAGAACCCCGAGATATATACTGGGATAACCTGGCAATTCCATTTGTTTCACTTGCAGTGCGAAGGCTTATTGTTGCAGTTGCCTTTTTCTTCCTTACCTTCTTTTTCATGATTCCCATTGCACTCGTACAGTCTCTTGCAAATATTGAGGGGATCGAGAAAGCATTGCCTTTTCTAAAATCCATAATTGAAATGTGAGTATGCTTCTGCAATTGTGATATCGCGCTTTTATGAACTGCATTATTTTGTATAATGAGCTGTATCTATCTGGTTGTACCATGTATTTCATTGTGTTAGTAGATCGTTTTGTGCATTTGTTGCTCTATTATGTTGCATGCGATATGTTGGTTGAGGCTATGGCTTCCTTTTTCATCTTCTCGTCTAGTTACATTTAACTTTACAACATTTGGCAATTAGTGCATTACGAGTTTGTTTATTGCCTTAGGAAGCATTAGTCTGCCAAAAAAGCTTATGACTGCTTCATAAGTCTGCCAATAAAGCTTATAATTGCGTCATAAGTCTGAAAAAAAAAAAAGCTAGGAATATAAAATGACAACAGAAATTTTATGCGTATGCAAAATTTTAGTATTTTTATCTTAATATCTATATTTGTTTCATAGCAACAAAGTCTTTTAGCTTAATTATTCTTTTGCCCAATTTGTGCTTTGTTGCAAGTGAATTTTTGGATTAACTTAAT
Organism: Omphalea diandra; assembly: GCA_949677035.1. Lineage (NCBI taxonomy): Eukaryota > Viridiplantae > Streptophyta > Magnoliopsida > Malpighiales > Euphorbiaceae > Omphalea > Omphalea diandra. The sequence continues at coordinate 7,958 of CATIWR010123480.1, read as the reverse complement.
TTTCTTTTCATGCAGGGAAGTCGTAAAGTCATTCATTCAAGGTTTCCTTCCAGGAATTGCTTTGAAGTTATTTCTTATATTTCTGCCTTCAATATTGATGCTGATGTCCAAATTTGAAGGATTCATTAGCCTGTCAGGGCTAGAGAGAAGATCTGCAACAAGATACTATATGTTCCAATTTATTAATGTATTTCTTGGGAGCATAATCACTGGAGCTGCATTTCAACAACTAAACAATTTTCTCCACCAGTCTGCAAATGAGTATGTTCTTCTCATATGTAGTACTTTTGAATTTTAGTGATATTCTTTTGAATATTAGTGATCTTTATGTGCAGTTACATGTTTATAACAGGTGTATGCTTTTTTATTACAACTGCATTGAAAAGATATTATATTCTAGTAGAGTTAGTCTGGGGTTTTTTTTAAAAAAAAATTATTTTGCGGTAGTGGAAGGTTTTCTTTTGTAGGCATCCATTTCGCTTTGGTGTGATCAGACTCCTTAGCTAAAAGAATAGGGAAAAACAAACAAAATAACACAGTATTTTCTTGTGATTTTGGAGAGATCATTCTTTGGTCAGCTTGTTTCTCTTGTATTTCTTTGCAGCATACCAAAGACGATCGGTGTCTCAATTCCCATGAAAGCAACTTTCTTCATAACATATGTTATGGTTGATGGGTGGGCTGGAGTCGCTGGAGAGATATTGAGACTGAAACCCTTGATAATCTATCACCTGAAAAATTTTTTCTTAGTGAAGACGGAAAAGGACAGAGAAGAGGCAATGGATCCAGGAACTATTGGTTTCAACACAGGCGAACCACAAATACAACTCTATTTCTTACTTGGCCTTGTTTATGCAGTAGTTTCTCCCATCTTACTTCCATTCATCATTGTATTTTTCGGCCTAGCATATATTGTATATCGTCATCAGGTAAAAGTATATATATTCTGCCAAAAATTGGTATAAGTTGCCCTATCCATTTATCCTTCGATGCAAAATAAGCGTGTTCTTCTGGGCGCACAATCTCAGATTTTTGTAATGCATTGCATAGTTCATAAATTTTTGCACCATGACCTCAAATAAATTATTGTTTGAACTTGTAGATTATAAATGTTTACAATCAGGAGTATGAGAGTGCTGCAGCATTCTGGCCTGATGTCCATGGGCGCATCATAGTCGCATTAGTTGTCTCACAACTGCTACTGATGGGATTATTAAGCACAAAACATGCTGCTCAATCAACTCCACTGCTCATTACGCTTCCGGTATTGACAATATGGTTCCATATGTTCTGCAAAGGACGTTATGAACCTGCTTTTGTTAGATATCCGCTACAGGTTGGTTAAAGATGCAAATAAACATATCTTGTTTATCTTTTTTGTTGGTATACCTTCAATTTTATCCACTTTATTAATGTTCTTTCGTTAGTTTCTGTTAGTGTGTCTAGTTACTTGAATAATTTCATATTTTATTCTTGGCATTTTTGATGTTTACCAGGAAGCTATGATGAAAGACACATTAGAACGTGCAAGGGAGCCGAACCTGAACTTGAAAAGCTTCCTCCAGAATGCATATATTCACCCAGTCTTCAAAGGTGGAGATGACAGTGAGGATGAAGACGCTACTGAACAGATGGCAAAAGAGCCTGCACTGGTTGCAACGAAGCGCCAATCTAGAAAGAATACACCATTGGCTAGTAAACGTAGTGGCTCATTTTCATCTCTGCTACCTGATGATCAGGAACGTTCATAATTTTAATACTATTTCCTGGGTTTTTTCTTCCTTATGAATGTCTAATTAGTTGGAGATTTATTGTAAATGATATGAGAGTGAGCATAGATAGTGAGCTGTGTAGAAAAACGATAGAGAAGACAAGAATGGATGGATATAGAGAATATGCATATATCCACAAGATTTTTCCTTTTTTTACTACTAATCTTTAAAATAACTTTGGGTAAATTATTCCTCAATTTGTAATTTAAAAAAATAACTTAAAATCCCTCGATAAATCAAATATAGCCTGAACTCTGATGTGGCTCGGTGTCTTCTTTTTTTTTTCTTTGATAAAAACGCCAAGTGTCTTGCCTTCTTCTGCTCCCAATTTGATCAGCTCCTTTCTGTCTCCCGCTTGCTCTTCAAGAGCCAACTCCTCCTTTCTTCTTCTTCAAGTTGCCAATGTCTCTGTTGACGCATCCAAAATGCTTCATTTTATCTCTCCTCGTTCTTTGCTACATCGTCAAACCTGCAAATAAAGAAAAAAAAATATTCTAAGCCATAATATCGACGGCGATTTTGGTATAAAGCCAATAAAGACAGAATAGTGTTCTTAAAAAGTGACCTTTTTTAAAAGAGTTTGTTGCTGGCTCATCAATCTCCAGGTTGGGCAACTCTCCAAGGTACAGCGAAACAGAGACCACTGATTTTTCAAGATTTGATTCTTTCAGCACGTGTGTAGGTGGATTTTCTCTACAAGAGACGCTTTCGAGGCTTGATTCCATAAACAGCATAAAGACTTTGGCCATAGTCGTGCCTTTTCATTTTTTGACGATGCGGACCCATGCATGTTTGCTATTAGGTCAATGTTATCAGGAAAAGTGTAGGTGCGTGCAGGCCCACCCAAGGTCACGTTTGTCTTTGGGTTCAATAATTATTATTTTTCTCATTCATATATATATACACACACGTATTGAAATAGTGTTACACAGTCTTTCTTTCTTTTTTTTCTTTAAATAAAAATAAAATTTGTTCAAATATTTTTTTTCTTTTTTGGCTGTACAGAAAATAAATAAAATATTTAGATAATTTAAGAGTTACAGTTTTTTTCTTTTTTTCAAATAAAAAAGGAATTTGTTCAATTTTTTTTCTTTTTTCTTCAAATTTTGTATACAAAATAAACAAAAATATTTGAGTGTCTTAGATGCTATAATTTTTTCTCTTTTTTTTTTTCAAATAATTTGGATGCTACAATTTTTTCTCTTTATGAACAAATAAGAAATAAAATTTGTTCAAGTTAATACGAATTTGAACAAATTTTTATGTAAAATGAAAAAATTCTACATATAAGAAATTTATAAAATTTCTTCAAATTATGTACCAAAAATGAGCAAATTTTATATATGAAATGAAAAAATTGTGCATCCAAATAATAAGTCAAACATGGTTTAATATAATTATTGTTACCACTAGAATCATGCTTGGCTTATTAAATTTTTTTTTTTGAATATATAAGAAGAATATAAAATTTGATTGAAATAAATACAAAAATTGAATATAAAGTGAATAAATTTATATTTTGTTGAAAAAAAATGTCAAGTGTGATTTAGATGCGACATCACTGTAGGTGTCTCACCTTACGACACCTATCCGTGTCCTTGTTATTATCATCAATGGTAGCAAAACATATCATTCTTCAGCTGGAGAAACTGTCAAAGCATATTGTGATTTCCCATGTATGGGGAAACAAATGGGTTTAGTATGGCTTAAGGATACTATTTTGAAGAACAACTTGGATGATTTTGTTGAGTTTTGAGGAAGTTTTGCCCTTTTGGGATAGATTATTTATTTGAGACTGCAGTAAACTAAGCAACATGTGAATTCTATTATACAACTCAGTGAGGGATAATTTGTAAAAAATAGTAAATTTTAATTAATTTTAGTGAAAAAAATGTTTAAAAATAATTATAAAAATGGAGTAATTAAAGCAATCTGCTCATTACTTTAACTGGCTAACGTAAGGAGAGGGAGAGTTTAACTGGCTGACGTAGGGAGAGGGAGAGGCGACAGAGTTAATTAAATTAGGGGTTTTTTTATTATTTTAAACCAATCCGTCACTAAAGTGGCAGACGACAATCTTACGTGCATGCATGCAAAGAAACATGGATTTTCTTTTTATAAAATTTTTTTAAGCAATTAAATTAAATAATTTTATTATTTTTTCAAGTTTCATTTATTATTTTTAATACTATAATAATTTAATAATCTAGAAGTATATTAATACTCTTTTTTTTAATTTAAAATTTATTTAAATATGTATATATTGCTTTGCTTAAAAAATATATACCTTAACTAAAAAATATTCAAATTATACATAGTGGGTAAGAATATTCTTCTACTTAAAATTAAAATTAAAATATATAAATTTAAATTAATTTAAAAATTTAAAAGAGCACAACTAAAATAAACTCATAAAATAAATATATTATATTAATACATATATATATAATATGTAAATAAAATAATATTGAACTCATGTATACAAAATAACATACAAACTTAATATATATAAATAGTAAAATATCTTGTGTAATTTGCCGAGTTAAAATAATTAAAATTAGAAAAAAATAGAAGTTCAAAAAATAATTAGAAGAAAAGGGTAACCGTAAAAATAATTAGAAGTTGAGGGTGGTCAAAATGATCAACATATTTGAATCTTTGGCGTGGCAAAGATTTCAGTGTGAATCTTTGTAATCCCATCAATCTCTATATAGTAGATAAATCTCTACAATAGTAGAGATTTGCAATTTCCTGAATCTCCACTTGTCATAGATTTCAGCAAATTATTCAAGATTGTTTTTTATTGAATTTATCCATTGTTGAAGATCTTCTGCTTTTATATCCACAATTATATTTTAGTTTAAACTCATAATAAATAAAATAAGGAGACCACTTCGTCAAATAAATGTTTATAAATATTTGAATAAATATATTTATTTTATATATGAAATAATTTTAATGAATAATATAGAAAAATATTTTATATATGAGAAACAATTTTTGAAATCATTTCTATAAACATTCTTTTAGTTTTTGAAATTTTTTGCAATAACATAAAATTGATTATAATTTTGTACAAATTTGAGAGTTGAATAAATTCATAAATCAATAATTTGATAAATTGTGAACATCTTTAATCAACAAGTAGATTAATACTCATTTTTCTTTCTTTAATTAAAATTTATTTAAATGTGTGTATAATTTTTTTATTTTAACAGAATAAATCTTAACTAAATAGGATTTAAATTATCCATTTTTAAAATTATTTCTAAAAAATTAATAATATATAAATTTAAATTACTTCAGTTTTTTAAAAAAAACTAATTAGTGTAATACATGATATTTCAAAAAAAAAATTTATAATGCATAAGTGGTAGACAAAAAAACAAAAACATTGGTTCGTCAGGTCAGCCATTTAAAGTGATGGACCCAATAAAAAAATTTAAAAAAAACAATTCAACTATATTAACGATGTTGCCACCATACTTTCGTCAGTTTAGCTGATGAATTGACTAATTTGATTACTCATTTGTTCTAAATATTTTTCTAATTACTCTATTTTTTATAATTATTTTTTAAATCATTATTTTTCATTATTTTTTTCTTTTAACATCTTATGAAAATTGTCCACTTAGTGATGTCTTAAATGATGACCATGATATTATCTTGAAAGGTATTCTTCATATATCAAGCTTATTAGGATGGATACACTTAAAATCATATGACAACATGTGATTCATAAGAAAAAGAAGGTTGCCAAAGAATTTGAGTAATTAAGAAACTTAGAGAATGGTAAACTACTGCTAAGAAAATCTTAAAGTGATGATAAAATGGTCCTGTAAATAGAGGCAATATAAAAGTTAAAAATGATAGGAAAATGACAAAGATGATAGTGAAGCCTCAAATCTTGCTACCACATGAAAGAAATAGATGATTTGAAAATCAACAGATGATTTGAAAATCAGACATCCATTTATATTAAGATTTTCAATCATATAAACTAGATCCTTTCAATAATTAAAGAATACAATTGAAGTGATAATTGTTTATTAGTATATGATCTACTTATTGCTAACATTGTTTTCTGATTTTGAGCTCATGTTATGGCAGATATTGTTCATCAAAAAACGCATGAGAAAAGTAAATGTTCATGGAAAAGGCCAGAAAGAGATATAAGGTATATGACCTTTAGGTCAAACTCATGAAGAGAATAGAAGAGGAGAGCAAAAGCAGCGATTTGGTCAACTTAAAAGAGAAAAAGCTAGCCACATGTTTTGTTTTAGAGAAAAAAGTTATCATCCAAAACTATGTCATATTTCAGTTAAAACGAAAAATTTTTAAGTTATTTTTTACCATTTAAGGATAATTAAGTACATAAGCTATAAATGCATAAGTTATAAGGTGAGTGACAATCACAAAACTTATCCAAATAACTTTCTTGATCTAAATGCTACAAAATTTATTATTTAAGGGGACGACTAAAATTGTCCCCTTAAAATTGAAAAATTGTCCCCTATAGTTTAGAGGACGACTAAAGTCTTTCCCAATTATCGTCCCTATAGCTCCCGCCTTAAAGGTATAAGGGACATTTAATAGAAGGTCATCCCCATAAATGGGGACAAGTTACGTTTCTAATTTTTGGGGATGAATGTTGTTCCATTTCTTTTGGTGACAATATTTTTCCTATGACTTTGGAGACATCAGTCATCCCCAATATTTTAGAGACATCAATTGTCCCTTTACTTTTGGGAATATCAATTGCCTCTAACCTTTGAAGGATATCAGTCGTCCCAAATGTTTGGAATATCAATCGTCCTCTAAGATTTGGGACATTAATTGTCCCCATATGTTTGGAGACATCAATTGTCCTCAAATTTATGAACTTTTGGGGACATCACTCATCCATAAGACTTTTGAATATATTTCTCATGTATGGTTTGTTGGGAACAATTGTCATCCTTATACATTTAGTGTTTTTCAAATTATCATTATATAGTTAGGGAACGCCTTTCGTCCTTAAACCTTTGAGAATAATTGTACATGTAATGTTTTTCAAATTATCATTATATATTTAAGAAACATCTTTCATCTTTAAACCTTTGAGAATAATTTTGGAGATAACTGATATCGTTTAATAATATTAATTAATTATTATACAATGATATATTTATTAAATTATCTAAGATAATTTATTCATATTAAAAAAATAAAATTAAAGCACAAAAATAAATTAATTAATTAAAAATAAATAAACATGTATTAAAATTAATATCTTATGTAGATACTCTTTATATATAAAGTGAACTAAGAATACAAAAAGTACTAATATTAAATAGAACAAAATTAAGTTGCATATTGTTGACTAACATGGTTTTTGCTAAATAATTTATTCTAACATAAATGATTCATGAGTTTCATGAACATTCCAATTTCTAAGTATAAATTCTCTTCAAACTCCATTGAATGACCATTGACATCATCAAGTCTCATCTTCTTCCTACAAAAAAATTCATAAAATATTATATTATGACACAATAATTCAAAACTCATATAAGAATTTAAATTAGTGTTTAATATAAAATACATATATCATGAAATATCAATAATAAATAAGGCATGAAAAAATTTCTAAGAAATTATTTTGATTAGACATTATCAATTATTTATAATTAATTTATATGATATTATCATATACTTAAATAAGTTATCATAATTAATATAGACAACACTTACTTCAGTTTTAGCAGTATTAATATCTCGCATAAAATGATCCATTGAGTCAAATCTTGCCTTAAACTCGAGAAACTCATTTTCAATTGATTCATATCCTTTTATTTTAGCTTTCAACATTTCAATTTTATTTTTCATTACATCAATTTTTTTGTTGTTGTAGTTAATAGTAATTTCTCTTATGGCAGCTTTATAACCCATTCCTCTACCATGAACATATCTTGATCTAGCACCAAAAGCTTCTCTTAAAATGTCATCTAAGTTTGGAGTGGATTCATTTTCTTGAAGTTGTCTATTTTCAATTTGTTGCAATTTTTCATATTAACATAAAAAAAATATTGTTAAGCAATTATATATATAATAATAATAGACAGACGTTAAAAACAAATAATCACAATATATGTATGCTTGTAATATATATATATATATATATATATATATATATATATATATATA
>CATIWR010123477.1:0-18212 GCA_949677035.1 Omphalea diandra | reverse complement strand
ATTTTTAAGTTCCATAAGAATATGATTATGTTTTAGCATAAGATTTGTTCTTTATTAAGAGATCATGTGAGTTTCATTTAAAAGAATATTTAGTAAGCATGATCAATTATTTTGTAGTCCACTAGCCTAAAAACACCTACCCTTTACCAAGGCCCCATTACAACCAAAAAACTTTACCTTTTGATTTGTGCTTGTATTTGAATTAAAGTGGTGGATAGGTTATTTATTTTCAAGCTTATGATAGACTTTTAAGCTATTTGTTGGACAATGAGAGTATACACTAACCTTTAAACACTTGGAATGAGGGGTGCATTGTGCGAAACTTGATTAATGAATTTGTCTTTTTTGGGATTTGTGAATGGATAATCTTTGATACATTTGATTTAGGGATAGTTATGATTGAATAAGTATGCTAGAACACAAATTTTTGCAAAGTTTGAGAATTGGTAAATTTTTCGCATAGATCAAGTAATTCGATTTGTTACGATGCCAATGAGGGGATCAAATGTGCTTATGAGTCAATTGTGTTAGTTTTTATGTGTTTTGTATTTAGCATTTTTGTTATTTTGTTTTAAATCTTTTGTTTGTGTCTTTTTTCATTTACTTGGGGACAAGCAAAATGCTAAGTGTGGGGAAATTTGATATGCTTTATTTTTAATATATTTTTAGGGTTAGTTTTATTATTAATTAAGTCTAATTTGAAAAGAATACTAGATAATATCTCACTTTTGGCTTGTATTTTAATAATTTTAGGAAATCCTAGAAATTAGAGCTTACTGATGAATAATGAAAGTTTTTCTAGATGGAATTGTACAGTTTTAGAAGTTCAGGGACTAAAAGAAATTTGACTATTATAGGGACCAATTTTAATATTTGACATACAGAGTTTAAGTCCAATTTCTATTCAAATTAGGAAGACCTGAGAAGACCATGCAATTGTGGAAACTTTATAAGCTCCTATTCACAAGAGAGGAAGATTGGTTTGTTATAATTTCTAATTAGTGGAGGATGCTATTTTTCCTAATTTAAAGAGGAATAGGAGACTATAAATAGAGGAGAGGAGAATAATTATGAGAATTAATTTTTAGAGAGTTTTTATTTTTTGGAGAAGAAGCTATCCACAAGAGAATAATTATTGGTCAACTATCAAGCTTGAAGAGAATTGAAGAAAATACGGGTTTTATTACAAAAGCTTTTCTATTTTATTTTCTCTTTATTTTGATGTTGGTTAGTAATTCAATTATGAACGAAATTAATTAGGCACTTAGGTATGATGAACCTTAAGATGAGTTTTGAATTGTGATTTTTTTTAGATAATACAATCTTTCCATTATTTATGGAATTCAATTGTGTTTATTCTTTATTTCCTTGAATTGATATATCTGGAATATTGATTCTTGTCTTAATTCTTTAAACTTAGATTGAGAAATCAAGTTATTGAATAGATCTAGCATAATTGAAAGGAGTTGCATGTACCCCTAGAGATAAGATAACATAAATCTTTCGGAATAGGGTCAAACCTAATAGTGAAATTCAAAGAACTATAATGCAATTTTAGGGGTTTTAATTAGGAAGAGATTCCAATTAATCAACCTAGAATTAGATGTTAATGATCTTGAGAAAGACTTTAACATACTAAAGGAATTTTCACAGTTCTATAAACATTGAATTAGATTGTATTGTCGGGAAATCAATTTCTTAATAAGTTATAGGGGATTCAATACCTGAGTGCTATTTGTCATATTGATCATATTTTTTCCACTCTCTCATTCATATTTTCATTATTTTAGTTTGTCAAATTATTTTATTCTATTTTAATTAGTTAATTAATTCACTTAAAATTACTGATTAAATAATAGAGAAATAGTTAATACTAGTACTTTTAGTCTTTGAGGGATCGACACTCAATACTCATACGCTATACTATACTCGATAAGTGCACTTGCCTACTCGATCTACAGGTGTTAGCAACAGATTGTATCAAGTGCAACCTTGTCAAATAGAACATGTCATTTGAAAGACTCTAGAGAACTATCATGAAGGCACAACTCACAACTCTAGTCAAATCAAGCTGTTTGGAGATGTATGTCATAAAATGGGAACTCTTCATGATGAAATGAGAGTATTACAAAAATGACAAATAGACTCTTGTCGATTATCACCAATATGAAGAAATTTGGAAGAGCTCTCACTATCTATGAGATAAACACAAAATCCTTAAAACTTTTCATCTAGATAAATTTGGTGCTAGAGTTTGCAGTATACAAGAGTCCAATCTGGAGATTGAAAAGGTTCTAATTGATGTGTTGATAGGCAAACTCTTAACTCATGTGTTGGCCTTACAAAAAGATGAAAAAATCAAGAAGATAAGAGGCCAAGGAGACAAACCCAAAAATGAAAGAAAAACCATGGCTCTTCAAGCCTCAACAAAAGAGAAGGAGGTAAAGATCACCTCAAGTGATGAAGAAAGTGACAAGGAAGAAGATGAGCTAGCAATGCTCTCTAGAAGGACAAAGGAGTTGATCAAGAGAAGAAAAGAAAGAAAAGGCTTCAATAAGACAACTCCTAATCCAAGAGAGAAATCCAATGATGTCACTTATTATGAATGTGGCAAGCAAGGCCACATCAAGTATGAGTGTTCCAAATTAAAGAAGAAGAAGAGATGAGACAAGGAGAAGAAGAAGAGTTTTTCAGCCACTTGGGATGAAAGCTCAAGTGAAGAAGAGGAAGAAGGAGAGGTTGTCAACATATGTTTCATGGCACAATAAGATTTTACAAATGAGGTAAGTACTTCTTCCCATTCTCATTTTGATTTCGAAATTGATGAGATTGATGAAAAGCTTCTAGAGGCTTTAACCATGAGATGTGACAAGTATAAGTCACAAGTAAAAATTTATAAGAAAAGGTGCTCAAAATTAGAAGATGAATACAAGACTCTTAGTGATATTGTAAATGAGTCGAGAACTTCTAATGAAGAACTCAAAAACTCAGTAGAAAAACTTTCCACATCATCTTTTTGAATGGCTTTATTAAGAAAGGAGAATGACACTCTTGAAGGAGAAGCATTGAGCTTAGAAGCTCAATCTCTAAGTTCCATAAAGAAAAAGAAGCTTTGGACACATTGATTGTGTCACAAATACCACTTATAGTTAGACATGGTTTAGGCTTTAATGGAGCCTCCTCATCATGTGATACCACATTTATTAGATCTTCAAAACCTCAAACATCTAGCATTGAGGTAATTGGGAAGAAAAGTCCTATTAGCACTAAACCTCCTAAGCCTAAGGGCAAAAGGAAAGCTCTCCCAAGCTCTAGAGCCAAGACTCAAAGAGCTAACCATACCTACATTTACAATAAAAAGCATGGTCATTCTCATAAAAAATTTTCTACTCCTACTCATCATATATGTTCATGCATGCATTCATATGACCAAGGTATGAGAAGGCCTTCTACTCATACTAAATTTGTGTAAAGGAGAAAGACTCCTAAGTCTAAACTCCAATGCCATTATTACATGAGATTTGGACATATTAATATTGATTACTATATTAGGAAGACTCACCTCAAATTAGAGGACCCTTCATCTTCTAGCCCCTTAAGACCCAAGTATGCTTGGGTACCTAAGAAAATGTAACTTACTATTGTTATGTAGGGGAATGTGGCAACCACCAAATCAAGTGATTAACATGTGAATAATGGATGTTCCAAGCATATGACTGGAAATAGAAAACTATTCACAACATTGAAAGAAAAAGAAGGTGGAGATGTCATATTTGGTAACAATGCCAAGGGTAAGGTAATTGGCATTGGAACCATTGGTAAGGATGGATGTTCTTTAATTGATAATGTTCTTTTAGTTAGTGGCTTACAACATAATTTGTTAAGTGTAAGTCAATTGTGTGACAAAGGTAATAAAGTCACTTTTGATCATAGAGAATGTCGAGTCACCATTTTAGTGGATGATGAGGTTATTTTCAAAAGTAAAAGGAAAGGCAATACCTACTCAATTGACTTAGACAATTTGACTAACTAATCTTTTAAGTGTCTTATAACTTTGAGCAATGAAGCTTGGTTGTGGCATATAAGGCTTGGGCATGCAAACATGGATCTTCTTCAAAGCCTATCAAAAGAATAGTTAGTGGAAGGACTTCCCAAGCTAAGTTTCTCTAAAGATAAGACATGTGGTCCATGCCAAATGGGGAAGCAACACCATGCCTCTCACAAAGCCAAAAATGTTGTAAGTACATCTAGACGACTTCAACTTATCCATATGGACTTGGTAGGACCTATCAATGAGCCATATCTCTTTCCACATAACAAATAAATCCAAACTGATTTACAGGTGCTTATAGGGGATATAATCCTACAAATTTTGTGTTTTACACTTTGTCAAAATCAGAACCTAAGGCCATAAAAATATAAGAAAATAGAATGACTAAGGTGATTTCAGTTCGTTATGAACCAGCCCTTATGAAGGACCCATAACTTCTCACACACACCAAATCAAACAAAACTGTTTCATATGAATTTAGATGGGGTATAAACCAACAACTTTCATTTTTTTCATTTTCTCTAATTCCTCTTCTAGGATTATGAAATCGTGGGTACAAAATTCTGCTCTAACAATAAAATCAACACAATCAACTATTGTTTTTTGGAATTTCAACTTCCATCCAAGAGTTCTACCTCAAATACTCCATAATTCTCACTATCCACGCATGATTAACATGTCATGAAGAGTTAATTTAATTTTAGAAGAAGATAAATTAACTTACCTACTGTCATAGAACTAAAAAACCTTAGGCTTCGTCCTTAGGCAGCTCACTCTTATGCCTCGCCTTCTTCTTCTTCTTCTTCTTCTTTACTTTCTTTCTTCCTCAGCTCTCTCTTTCTTCTATTTTACCTCACATTTAAGCTTTGTATTCTGATCCTAACGGGTCAAAAATTCCACTTGTAAACCTATTGTAATAAGACAAAATCATGGTGTTGCATTCTTATTAGTTGGAAGTTCACTTTCCTCTTTTAGTCCCTTTTCTTCACTCTTTAAGCACCTTCATCCATCTCCTAATTCCTAAATGCTCCTTATACTTTAAAATAAGCTTTATAACACTAATATTTATGATTCTATAACATGCACACAACATAAAATAATTTGCCATGCAACTATACAAATATTACATATATGTTCAAGTGTCCCAAATGCAATGGTGCATGTGTCATTGTCATGCTTCTCTAATTCACGTATCTAAATGATCATTTATCCAATGCATATGTTCATGTGGGATTTCATATCATTTATGCAATGAATATGTTTATGTGATAATGCCAATGAATGTGGATAGGGTTGTTACATTTGCCTTGCAAGGTCACGACAAAAAAATCAATTTGTTGCACTTGCATAGTCAATTGTTATACTTGTAATGTATCCTGATGATATTCAATTATTAGTTGTGCCATAGGAATTTGATTATTGTTTTTATTCATTGAGTCGCGACTCACCAAATCACAATTATGTTTTTTTCAGATACTGAAGCATAGGGTTTGGATACCTTGGTGCATAAAGTTTTGCTTAAAGACTAATGGACCACACATCATTGGTTGAATTCCAACTATCTCTCTCATTATTTCATGTACATAAATCTACGTAGGAACCAATTTATAGTCACTAGCCTTGAATATTAGTTAACATATATGTATATTAAATACAAGTTGCATTATGTATGTATGATGAATAATACCTTTATGCATATGTATTTTCAGACATGGATGCCATGATTTATAAATGAATATGGTCGTTACATCATAAGCCTCTTTTGATCTTGACAATGAGAATTGATAAGTTTTAATACTTTGTTTAAGTGTTGTTTTGTAGTATATAAGATATATTTTCATTAGAAGTTGGATGAAAGTCAAAATCTCCATCTTTAAGAAGAACATCCAAATTTACGGTCAATATTCCCTAAATTTTGACCATGACCTTGAAAAAAGGATGGATGAAGCTAGACCAAAAGAATTTTATAGATAAATTCATAGTCGTAATTCAACTGAAGTAAGCTTGCTTGATTCACAAAGGAATTCGCATTGGCTTTCGCATCTTATCTTGTGCTGTGAATTTCATAGTGTTAAAATAGGGAACCAAGTGTGCGCCATGGCATGTCAAGTGTCCAAGGCAACCATTACAATATTATAAATCATGAGGTGAAGTATATATTGCAATTGTGACTCAAAAAAGTGTTGTCTCCTCACAAAATAGAGGAATTTGCAGTCTCTATCGCACCTAAAGGAAGTTAAATCATGACATCGACTTTTGAGTAGTTGATTGAACAATATGACTATATTTCTTGGACAATCAATGGGTGAAGGACTCGTAAACAAGCCGTTAGACACAAAATAGGGTTTTCTACTGCGATTTTTAGCTCCTCAATGTAAATTGGAAAATCTCAACCACAAAATACCAGTAGCGATCGCAACTTTCGGCTGACCAACATTTAACGCAAAATCTTCTTAGCAAAACTTGGAGATTTTGGGATAGTTTTTGAGTGATGTCTCTATGGTGGATGTTAGATATAAATACTCCATCAACCTGATCTAAATGCAAGAGAATTCCATTTACTATAACCAAACTCTTGCAATTTTGCTACTCATTCTTCTTACTTTTCTTTATGTTCTATTGATTTGTTTAGTGTTAGCATTAAACACCCTTATAAGTAGGTTGAGAGTTAGTTTATATTCTAAAACTCTAGTAAGAGTTGAAGTGTGAGGCTGTCCAAAACACTTATGAGAGGTTTTCTGTGAGCCTAAAAACACAAGTTGTAGTGGTTTTGTGTGAGCTATAAAACACAATTGTATAAGTTAGGTGTGAGCTTGAAAACACTAGTCTTTTTGAGTGGAATACCCAATTATAAGGAATTGGAAAGTGGACGTAGGGTTTATTAACACCCAAACCACTATAAACATCTTGTGTTTATCTTTTTTTCTTATTCTTAACTTTCTAAACACCTTAACCTTTCTTTTTAATTTTTTAGTCCTCCATCAATTCAACCCCCTTCTTAGTGCACTAGGCCAATAAGTGGTATTAGAGCCAAGTCGCATTCCAAAGCTTAATTACGCGAGTAAAGATCGTGGCACAAGAAGGAATCCACACTCACCTCAAGCCATATTTCGATGGAGCAGACTATAATCATTAAAGTATAGGATGGAAATCTATTTGGATACTGATGTGGTAGACCTATAAGACATTATTGCAAAGGAGTGGAAGCCACCTACTAAGGGGGTGGATGGAAATGAGGAATTGATCCCTAGAGTGGAGTGGGTTAAAGCTCATAGGAGATCCAATGACAAAAATTAAAAAGCCATGGCAATCCTTATAATTTCTCTATAAAGATAAGAAATTGGAAGGATTCAACATTGTCTTACTGCTCATGAGATTTGAAAGGCCTTAGAGAACTACCATAAGGGCACTACCTTAGTGAAATCTATCGGATTTGAGATTTATGTGATGGAGTGGGAGCTATTTATGATGAAGGTGTAAGAAAGCATTATGGATATGACAAATAGACTCTTTGTAATTATCACAAACATGAAAAAGTTTGGGAGAGTTCTCACCAACCATTAGGTAAATTCCAAAATCTTAAAATCCTTACCTATTTAAAAGTTTGGTGCAAGGGTTTGTAGTATCTAAGAGTCCAATCCGGAGATAAGAAAGGTGCTAATGTATGTCATAATAGGCAAGTTCTTAACTCATGAGCTAGCCTTGAAGAAGGATGAAGAAATGAAGAAAATGAGAGGTCAAAGAGAGAAATCAGAAAAACCAGAAAGAAAGGCCTTAGCTCTCAAGTCTTCATCAAAGAAGAAGGAAATTAAAGTGGCCTCAAGTGAAGAGGAAAGTGACAAAGAGGAGGAGGAGTTAGCAATGCTTTCATGAAGAACTAAGGAGCTTATTAGAAGAAGAAAGGAAAGAAGAAGCTTCAAGAAAGCAACTCCAATCCCCAAAGAAAGATTTGTGATGTCACTTACTATGAATGTGGCAAGCAAGGGCACATTAAGTATGAATGCCCTAAGTTGAAAAGAAGAAGAAAGAGGATAAAGAGAAAAGGAAAAGCTTCAAAGCCACTTGAGATGATAGCTCAAGTGAAGAGGATGAAGAGGAAGAGGTTGCAATCGTATGCTTCATGGCTCAAAAGGATTCATCTAATGAGGTAAGCTCTTCACCTCACTCTTATTTTGAATTTCATAAGTTAGATGATGTAGATGATGAGCTTTTAGAAACTTTCACCTTGAAATGTGACAAATATAAGTCACAAATAAAAACTTACAAGAAGTGTACTAAATTAGAGGATGAGTTTAAGTCCTTAAATAGTCTTGTAAGTGAATTGAGGGCTTCAAATGAAGAACTCAAACAGTCTATGGTAAGTATATCCAAGTCATCTTCTTCCTTAACTTCATTAACAAAAGAGAATGACTCCTTGAATGGTGAAGTCATTAAGCTTGGAAACTCTATTCTAAGTTCCACAAGGGTTAGAAAGCTTTAGATACACTTATTATATCATAAAGACCTCCATTAGTTAGGAATGATCTAGGCTTTAATGAAGCCTTTTCTTCTACACCTTTACTCATAACATTTATTGAAACCTCAACACCTTAAACATCAAGTATTGAGGTTGTTAGAAAAAAGTGTTCAAAGCATTAAACCACCATTGCCTATGGGCAAAGGAAAGATGCAACAAGGCTCAAAGCCTACTTCTAGAAAGGCTAATTATGCATACATTTACAATAAAAAGCATTCTCATTCAAACACACACCAAAAATTTACTTTTATACCCATTCATACATGTTCATATTCACACTCACATCATGTTGGTATGAGAAAACCCCTCACTCATACTAAGGCAATGCATAGGAGAAAAACACATAAGTCTAAACTCCAATGCCACTATTGCATGAAGTATAGACATACCTTAAGTTAGAGGATCTTTCAAAATCTAACCCCTTAGGACCCAATTATGCTTGGGTACCAAGGTAAAAATGATTTACTTATGTTATGTAGGATTGTTTGATAGCCACTAATGAAGCAAATGATTGGCATATGGATAGTAGATGCTTAAAGTACATGGCGAGCAATAAAGACTATACATAGCCTTAAAAGAAAAGAAGGGTGGTAATGTTACATTTAGAAATAGTGCCAAGGGTAAGGTAATTGGTATTGGCACCATTGGTAAGAATGTTTGTTCTCTTATAAATGATGTTTTACTTATAGATGGCTTACAACATAACTTGCTTAGTGTAAGTCAATTATGTGATAAGGGTAAAATAGTCAACTTTGACCCTATAGAATGTCGAGTTACCACTTTGATGGAGAAAAAGGTAGTTTTCAAGGGTGAAAGGAAAGGCACTACCTATCTAATTGACTTAGACAATGTGACTAACCAATCCTTTAAGTGTCCTATGTCCCTTAGTAATGAAGCTTGACTATGGTATAAAAGACTTAGACATGCTAGCATAGAGTTCTTACAAAACTTATCAAAGGGAAAACTAGTGGAAGGTATTCCCAAGATAATGTTCTTTATAGATAAGACATGTGGTCCTTGCTAAATGGAGAAGCAACATTAATCTTCCTTCAAAGCAAAGAATATTGTAAGCACATATAGACCTCTTCAATTAATTCATATGGACTTGATAGGACCTACTAAGAGTGCTAGTTTAGGTGGAAAACATTATGCACTAGTCTTTGTTGATGATTACTCTAGGTTTACTTGGACATCCTTTCTATTTCATAAGCATGATATGTTTGATGCTTTTAAAAGTTTTACAAAAAGGATTTAAAATGAAAATCATTACTTCATTTCATATATAAGAAGTGACCATGGAAAAGAATTTCAAAATGAGTCTTTTGAATCTTATTGCTTAGAGAATGAGATTTTTCATAACTTTTCAACTCCTAGAACGCCACAATAAAATGGTGTTATATAGAGGAAAAACAAAACACTAATAGAGATGGCTAGTACTATGTTCATTGAGTATTTATTGCCAAATTATTTTCAGGCCGAAGCTATCAATACTTCGTGTTATATCACAAATCGAGTTTTCAAAAGACCCATTCTTAATAAAATTTCTTATGAGCTATAGAATGGTAGAAAGCCTAAGTTAGCATACCTAAGAGTTTTTTGGTGTAAGTGTTATATCTTGAATACCAAGGATAACCTTGGGAAATTTGATTCAAAAATAAATGAAGGCATTCTCTTAGGTTACTTCACCACTAGCAAAGTCTATAGGGTTTTTAATAAAACTTCAATGGTAGTTACAAAGTCCATGAATATTGTGTTTGATGAATCCAGTAAGCTTAATCTTAGGAAATGTTCTTTTATTGATGATCTTATAGGTGACTTTGAGAAATTGGATTTGGAGCATACTACAAGAGAAGTGGATAAGAGTCATGATGAAAGCAAATCATCAATAGAAGATAAGGAACCTTAACATCAACAAGTGGAATCACCAAACCAATATCTTCTTGATGATTGGAGATTTTCCAAGAATCACTCCAAGGACCTAATCATTGGTGATACATCTAAGGATGTAAGTACTATATCACAACTCAACACTTTAGATAATAATCTTGCTTTTGTTTCTCAATTTGATCCAAAATCTATTGATGAAGCTCTTGATGATGAGAGTTGATTGATTACTATGCAAGAGGAACTCAACAAATTTGAGAGAAATAATATGTGGGAACTTGTTCCTAGGCCTAAGGAACACCCAATTGTTTGGTGCAAGTGGGTGTTTAGGAATAAGTTAGAAGAACAAAGATTCATCCCTAGAAATAAGGCTAAATTAGTTGCTAAGGGTTACAACTAAGAGGAAGGCATTGATTATGATGAAACCAATGCCCTCGTAGCAAGGTTAAAGGCCATTAGGAATTTTTTAGCATATGCATGTCACATAAATTTCAAACTATTTCAAATGGATGTCAAAAGTGATCTTTCAAATGGTGTCATTGAGGAAGAAGTTTATGTTGAACAACCTCTTAGTTTTAAATCACTTATTGCTCCAAATTATGTTTACAAATTGAATAAAGACTTGTATGGTTTGAAATAATCTCCAAGAGCTTGGTAAAAAAGGTTTAGTTTTTTTCTTTTGAAAAATGATTTTGAAAAAGGAAGATTGATGCAACTTTATTTTTCAAAAGGCATAACCATGATACACTAATAGCATAAATTTATATTGATGATATCATTTTTATGATACTAATGAGTTTCTTTGTAAGGATTTTGCTAAGTGTATGACTGGGGAATTTGAGATGAGCATGATGTGAAAGCTCAAGTTTTTCCTTAGTCTACAAATCAAGCAAACCAAAGAAGGAATCTTCATCAACCAAGCCAATTACATAACGGACATTCTTAAGATATTTGGCATGGAAGGATGTAAAGTAGCAAAAACACTAATGAGTGCTACCATCAAGTTGGACAAAGACGAATTGGATTAGTTGGTTGATGAGAAGAGATATCAAAGTATGATTAGTTTTTTGCTCTATCTTACTGCTTATATACTTGATATAATGTTTAGTGTATGCATATGTACTAGATTTCAATCTTACCATAAGGAATCTCATTTAAATGCTATCAAAAGGATTTTCAAACATTTACATGGCACATTGCATCTAGGTTCATGGTATCCTAGAGCCTAGCCTCATAGGTTATTCGAATGTGGATTATGCTGGTAGTCTTTTAGATAGAAAGAACACTTATGGAACTTGCCAATTCGTATGAGAATGTTTAGTGTCTTTGTTTAGTAAGAAGCAAGTTTTGATTGCCTTATCCACCACCAAAGCTGAATATGTAGTTGTGGCTTATTGTTGTACTTAAGTCCTTTACATGAAACAATAATTAAAGGATTATGGCAAAGTTGTTGATCACATTCCCATCAAATGTAACAACACTAATGTAATAAATCTTTCAAAGAATACCATCTAACTTTTTAAGAGCAAACATATAAACATTAGGCATCTTTTTCGTAGAGATCATGTTGAAAATGGTGATGTTGTGTTAGAATTTACAAATATAAATCATCAACTTGCGAACATTGTTACAAAACCTCTCAATGAAGAAAGGATGAACTTCATTAAGAGAGAGTTAGGAATGCTCGTTGTAAGCTCCCTATAGTGAAAAGATCTTTTAGAATGCTTCATGTGTTGTATTACTCATACTTGATTGATTGTTATATGTATGATGTATGTGATATTTATCTCTTCAGATGTCTTAATTTTGCATGCAATTGTGTCTTTCTATGCCAATTTGCATGAATTAAGCACCAATATAGTAAGTGGATCACAACTTAGAAAGTCAAGTCTTATCCTTTTATAGTTGTCTTTTATGCCTACTAATTCATGGTCGCTACTCATTGATTGATGGTCACGATTTATAGGTACTCATCATTTTACTGTCCACTGTTAATTCGCAGTCACTATTTTAGTTCCTCACTACAAATTTATTCAAATTTCAAATGTTTTAATCGTTGAATGTGCCATTTCCCAAGGATTTTTTATCCGTTACTCAGATATTTCAAAATTAGCAGTCGCGACCTGCATGTCACGATCGTGAATTTGAGTAATCACCATACATTTATATGATTTAATTGTCAACCATTTCCAACCCTTCATTAAATGAATTTATGACCATTTATAGCCATTTTCACACTCTTTCCTAGCCTATATAAACCTTTGAAATAGTGTTTCTATTCACTATTGCTGGAACTCTTCCTTACTCTCAAACATCTACTTATCATCCCTCATCTACTATGGCCCCTAAGAAAGCTTCAAGAGTAGAGAAGGGAAATGCAGTAGCATAACCTTATGAACCATTGGCTTTGCATATGATGAAAGGAATCACGAAGGAGGAGATAGATCGATATAAGACAAACTCCTCGAAGATAATCCTTCAAAACAAAATTCCATCGACTTTCCTCCTGGAGTCACTAGGCATCAAAGATGATATCCATGCATTACTCTCAAACTTGGTATGGAATGAATTCATTTTTTGAGATAAGCCCATATATGAGGAGATTGTGTTGGAATTCATGTGTATCGTGACTTTGAGTTAGAAAGCGAAATCTCGTATTGGCCAATATGGGTTACTATTTTGAGCCTTTGGGCACCCTTTTTACATTACCGTTAAACAACTTTCTATTCTTTTTAACCTTTAAGTGGAAGATGACATTTCATGCATCATATCTGCCCTTGATGTTATCTATTTTGAGTTTTAGTCCAAAATTTCTATCGAGACTAAACATGAGCCCTAGACTTCCCTGGCCAAATACATTCATACCTATACTTTTTTCTACTTCGCCATATCATCACATTTTTCGTTAATGTAAGAGGGGGATAATAATGAGAAAGTATCCAAAAAGGATTTTGCTTTTATTTTCTGTCTGACCAAGAATAAGCCTATACAAACTAGCCACTATCTTATGGATCAATTGGTCCACATGAGCATAAAGCCCAAGAGTTAGTTTCTCCTTCCTTCCCAATCACTGTCATCTACTAATACATCGGGGCTTTTAATGAGGAAAATGCAAAATTCCTCACTAAGAAGTTTCTCCCTTCATAAAATTTTCCAAACCTGTCGTACCTCATGAATGCTAAAGCCATTCACCTTGATTCTTATACATACACATTAGGTGCTTTTGGAGCAAAGAAACTAAAGACCACCCAAGCCTCTAAAAGAAAAGGCATAACATTGAAGAGGGAGCACAACCTGTTCCACCTCTCTAACCTAAACACAAAGCTAAAATCACTCTTACCTCCATTAATAAAAAGCTTGACAAAATGATGAGGATGATCAATAGACGATTTTTGCTCCTATCGCACCTATATAGTGATTTAGTGGATTTACAGGAGAAAATAGGTGCTACTCCCTACCATCTTTCTGATTTTGAAGATTGGGAGGACATACCTGAAGAGGAGGACAACGAATAGGTTGGGGGGGAGGGTGATGAAGCCCAATGTGGAGGAGTGGATGAAGACATTGATGATTCTGAAGACAATGACAGTTCTTCCATCTTTTAGACTATTTTAGAGTTTTCTTTCCTTTTTTCCTATTATTTATTTCCAGTTCTTAATGTAAAGAATTCTGACCCTATAGTTCATTATATAAATAAAAGTGTTTGTTGTATGATTCAGTGTTTCATATTTTATGTGATTGCAATTCATATGTTATGTTAGTCTTTTTATACTCATTTTCCATTTTTTTGTTATGATAACTCTATCTCAATTTAGAACCTTCATATACTCTTTGAAATTTACCCTTTTTTTTATCTTGCTAAAGGGGGAGAGAATAGCATTAGGAAAAAATAAGCAATGTGTATAAGATAAGCATAAGCTGAGGGGGAGTAATAACTATAAGAGTTATACTTTTCCTAACTTACAATTTTTTAATTCTTTGAACTATAATTCTTTGATTATACTTTGATTAATTGATCATTGACCATCCCAACTTCACAACTCATGCATTTGATTTTCTTTAAGATCAATCTAAGTTGTCAAAATCAAAAAGGGAGAGATTGTTAGATTAGGTTGGTCAAGCCTAGGTCATAAGCCTCTTTAGATCTTGAGAATGAAGCTTGATCAGTTTTAATACTTTGTTCAAGTGCTGTTTTGCAATTTATAAGATATATTTTCATTGGAAGTTGGATGGCAGTCAAAATCTTCATCCTTAAGAAGAACATCTAAATTCGCGATCAGTATTCCCTAAATCATGATCGCAACCTTACAAAAAGGATAGATGACTATAGGCCAGAAGAATTTGCAGATGAATTCACAGCCCGATTCAGCCAAAGTAAGATTGCTTGATTCATACAGGAATTTACGGTGGCTTTTATGCTTTATGTCGCGACCACAAATTTCATAGTGATAGAGGAGGAACCAAATCTATACCATGGCACACCAAGTGTCTAAGGTAACCATTGCAATATTAAAAATTGTAAGGGAAAAGTATATATTGTAACCGCAACTCAAAAAAGTGTTGTCTCCTCACTAAATAGAGGAATTCACAGTCTCAATCACGCCCAAAAGGAAGTTAAATCACAACTGTGACTTTTGAGCAGTTGGTTGAACACAATAACTATATTTCTTAGACAACTAGTGGGTGAAGGACACGTGGACTAGCCATTAGACATAGAATGGGGTTCTCTACTATGATGTATGACTCCTCATATAAATTGAAAAATCGCAATCGCGAAATGCCAGTAGCGATCTTGACTTTCTTCTGACAAACATTTAATGCAAAATCTGTCAAACACAACTTAGAGATTTTGGGATAGTTTTTTAGTAACGTCTCTTTAGAGGATGTTGGCTATAAATACTCTATCAAACTGATGTAAATGCAAGAGAATTCCATTTATTGTAACCAAACTCTTGCAATTTTGCTACTCATTCTTCTTACTATTCTTTATGTGTTGTGTTAGCATTAAACACCCTTGTAAGTAGGTTGAGAGGTAGCCTAGATTCTAAAACTCTTGTAAGAGGCTGAAGTGTGAGTCTATCCAAAACACTTGTGAGAGGTTTTGTGTGAGCTTAAAAACACAAGTTGTAAGGGTTTTGTGTGAGCCATAAAGTACAATTATATAAGTTAGGTGTGAGCTTGAAAACACTAGCATTGTTTAATGGAATACCTAATTGTGAATAATTAAGGAGTGGATGTAGGGATCGTTAACACTCGAACCACTATAAACATCTTATGTTTATCTTCTTTTCTCCTTCTTAAATTTCTAAACATCTTAAGCTTTCCTTTTAATTTTTTAATCTTCCATCAATTCAGCCCCCCTTCTTGGTGCATTAGGCCAATATAAGACTTGTTTACTTTGCTTATCTAGTGTGTATGTTGCCTTTAGGTTTTTTTATTGCATTATTTTGATATAATTTTATATGCCAATAGAATAATTCCAAGTGTTCTCTAGATTTGGCGTTCTATTTAGATTTGCTTTCTATATACATGATTAGAATAAAAACATTCTCGAACACATTGTCCTCAATATGCATAACATCTAAATTGTGCCTTATAAAACTAGTGCTCTAATAAGGTAAATCATAGAATATACTTTGTTTCTTCCATATATATCTTATTCATTTTGATATTTGTGTGTTAGCCTTTTTGGACATAATTTTAGTGATTTCCATTAATCGTAATCTATTGTTTTGCTCTAGAATCTCCATTTTTGACCATATAGGTGAAGCTGCATCTTCGACCATGCAATTCATAAGAAAGGCAGTTTTGTTCCATCTAAATGGATGGTCAGCCAGTAAGAATTTATAGGTATTATCAAACCATGATTGCATACCACCATTCAAATATATGAAGGGATCGGCATGTTCCATGCAACATAGACACACAAGTTTGCCTTATGTACACCAACCAAACAACATACCAAAAGTAGGAAAATCACTCACCATCCAAAGCAATGCAACTCACATCAGAAAATTTTATTTTATTGAAATACCATATGTCTCTTCTTCAAATTTCTAAGTTGTTTTAGTTTTGTAATACTAGGCTATAAGAATACATTGAACATTTATTTTGGATTGATTAGTCTAGGTACCAAAATATAGAATAACATGTAATCATCCTTTAAGCACATTTAGAGTGGCAAATTATAAGGTGTGACAATAATTGGCCAACATAAATATTGTTGCCTAAATTGCCGAAAAGGTTGAAAATTATCAATGTATGATCCCAAACACACATTACATAATTCACATGCAAACTGTGTATTCATACGATTGAAATTCTTCCATGCCAAAGAATCTAAAAAATGTTCCATTATCCCCTATTCTTACTCATGCTTCAAATGCCATCTCATATACTTGGCAATTGCTTTAGAAGCATTCAACCTTTATAGCAGAAGCAATAAAGGAAATTAATAAATCTTTTTATATGCAACTTCTTTTTTAGATGTACTTGATCCTTGAGGCTTTTGCTTATATATGAGAAAATTGTAGAACTTGCATGTTTGTAAATGTAACATCCATATCCACATTCATTGACATTCTTACATGATTATTTTCATTGCATAAATGATTTACAATCCCACATGAACATATGTAATGGATAAATGATCATTTAGATATGTGAATTGGGAAAGCACGATGATGACACATGCACCATTGCATTTTGGGACACTTCAATATATGTAATGTTTGTATAGTTGCATGGCAAATTATCTTATGTTGTGTGCATGATATAGCATCATAAATAATGGTGTCTTAGAGGTTTATTTAAAAGTGTAAGGAGCATATAAGGATTAAGAGATGGATGGAGGTGATGAAGGAGTGGAGAAGAGGGACTAAAAGAGGAAAAGTGAACTTTCAACCAATGAAAATGAGACACCAAGATTTTGTCTTATTAAAATAGTTTTATAAATTGAATTTTTCATCCTTTAGCAGTAAAATATAGGGGACAAATGTGAGGGGACGCAAAAGAAAGAGAGAGCTAAAGAAGAAAGAGAGAAATGAAGAATAAGAACAAAAAAGAAGAAAAAGAAGAGGAATAAGAAGAATAAGAAGAGTGAGCTACCTAGGAAGGATTCCTAAGCTTTTCTAGTTATAGGAAAATAGGTAAGTTAATTTATATTCTTCCCACATGAAATAACTCAATCTCATGGCAAGCTAATCATGCATGGTTAGTAAGAATTATGGAGTATTTGATGTAGAGCTCATATATGGAAGTTGAAATTCAAGAGAAATAAGAGCTAATTGTGTTGGTTTTATTATTAGAGCATAATTTTGTACCCATGATTTTATAAAACTAGGAGAGGAACTAGAGAAAGTTTAAAACATGAAAGTTATACCTTTATATCCCATCTAAATCCATGTAAAACATTTCTGCTTAATTTGGTCTGTGTGAGGAGATATGGCTCCTTCATTAAGGCTGGTTCACAACTAATTGAAATCACCTCAATATTTCTATTTTCATATATTTTGATGGCCTTATATATTGATTTAGGCAAAGTAAAAACATAAAATTTATAGGGTTATATTCCCTTTAAACATCTATGAAGCAGTTTTGCTTGATTTTTTGTGTGGCAAGTGTAACATCCTCAACTCAAATCATATACATTTTAAATTACGTAATATTTAAATATATGCATTTGATAAATAAGCATTAGGCATGTGAATTTGGAGAACACACGACAATGACACTTGCACTATTGTAATTGGGATACTTGAA
>CATIWR010123472.1:0-18401 GCA_949677035.1 Omphalea diandra | reverse complement strand
TGTCAATCCTTTGCTACTCATTTTCTTCTAATTCTTGTAAGATTAAAAGTGTTGGGTGTGAGCATTAAACACCATATTGTAAGGTTGTGTGTGAGCCCGTAAAACACACTGTTGTAAGGTTGTGTGTGAACCCGTAAAACATACGGTTGTAAGGTTGTGTGTGAGCCCGTAAAACACACGGTTGTAAGGTTATGTGTGAGTCTGTAAAACACATTGTTGTAAGTTGAGTGTAAGCTTGTAAAACACTAGTGATTGAGTAAAATACCCAATTGGTGAATTGGGGAGTGGACGTAGGGTTGGTTAATACCCGAACCACTATAAATCGCTTGTGTTCATTATTCTCATTATTCTTCCCCTCTTCTTTATTTTTTTTAAAATTTTTATATACCAATTCAACCCCCCTTCTTAGTGCCAAGGGCCAACAATATTATATAAGTCCTTCAATCTTTTTTCATCTGACAAAGCCAATCACTCAGGTCTACCCCATCTTTATTGGTACTCAAGAATGCTAGACTTAACTAATACCCATAAATACTTCACTTCCAGCTCGATCGGTAGCATTGGCTCCATCCCATACACCAAATAGTATGGTGTCATCTCGATTGATGTTGTTCATATAGTTTGGTAACCCTATAAACCAAAAGTTAATTTCTCATATTTATCTTTACATGTCTTTACCATCTTTGTAAGGATGTTCTTAACATTCTTATTTGCTATCTTCATTGCATAGTAAGCCTGTAGTTTATAAAGTGACGACTTGTGTTGGACCACCCTATACTTTTCCAATATATCTTTATATTCTACTTGGAAATAGACACCATTATCCCTAATAAAATGGTGCAACACTCCATTGTAGCAGATGAGGTTCTTCTCAATGAAACGTGCCAGTTGCTTTACTACCAACTTGTTAAAGGCTCTCTACCCATTTCAAAAAGTAATTATAATATACCTATGTCCTTTTGTATAAGCCGACTTGATTTCTCCAATCACATCTATGCCGCATGTTACAAACATCTATGGTGATGTCAAATTTTGTAACTCAGTAGGTGACAAATCGTTGAGGCCATCATTAACTTGGCATTCACCACCATTATGAACTTTCTGAATATAATCATGCACCATAGTAGTATAGTAATACCTTAACTTTACAATTTTCTTTCCCAACATCTTATAATTCATGTGGGGACTACAAAGTCCTGCATGCACCTCCTTTATGACTTTACAAGCCTCTTCCTCAGCCAAGCATCCCAAATGGAATCCATCGATCATCCTTTTATACATTACACTTTTGTAGACCATAACCTGTGAAGATAGCCTTTCGATCACATGTTTATCCTTTTTCTCGACCTTCTATGGGGTATTCACTACTTTTTAAATACCTTTGAATATAAAGATACTAGGGGAAATTCTATACTGATACCTGCATTACTCATGTATCATTGTAACATGGTACCTTAGATAGAAATGCGATAAGCAAATTAATGGGCATCACCTTTAGTCTGTCCTAAACAAAGACTAAAGCGGACAAGGCATCAACCATTATGTTTTCTTCTCTTGGTAGATGATGGAATGTGACCCTTCGAAAATTCCGCACCAATTCCTTCATATGCTTTAAATACAAGCCCAAACGTTCTTCCTTTAATTCACACTCATTCGCTACTTGTGAAATGATTAGCAGCAAGTCCCCAAACACCTTTATTATCCTTACCCTTATCTACTTCAAGAGTTCGAGCCTTAGTGCATAGGCCTCATATTTAACCACATTATTCGTCACCTTATAGTTCAACTTTTTAGCTATAGGGAAAATCTTTCCTTCTAGTGACAACAAAATTACTCCTACACTTGTCCCTTTCTTTGTTTATAGCCCCATTGAAGAATACTCTCTACCATTGAGGCTTAATTGCTCCTAACCAATCATCTGGGAACTAGGGAAGTTTCAATTCTTATTCTTCAAGAGGTTGCTATGCTAATTATTCTAAAATTGCTTGCCCTATGATCATCTTCTTGGCTACGTACTTAATATAAAATTTGATCAACAAGATTAATCACTTTGCTAATCTTCTAGTGAGGGAGGGAGCTTCATGCAAGTATTTAATTGAGTCGAGCTTTAAAGCCACCTCCACAGAATATGACTGAAAATGATGCCTTAGCTTCTTTGTTGCCTAAACCAAAGCTAGATAAGTCCCCTCCACCTGGTTATAATTCACTTCATAAGACAACAACTTCTTGATGAGATAGTATACTACGTGTTCATTCCCTATTTCATCCTCATGAGCTAAAATTGCACCAATAGAGTTATCTTTTATTATTAAATACAAAATCAGTGGCTTATTAACACAAAAGGATTGGTAATATATTCTTTTATTTTCTTAAAGGCCTCCTAACACTATCCATTCCACTTTACTAGTTTATCCTTCCTTAACAACTTGAAGATCAGGGCATAAATGAGAGTTAGCCTTGCTATGAATTGACTAAAGTACTGCAAGTGACCCAAAAAACCTTAGATCTCCTTCTCTATTTTTGGTATGGGCATATCCTGAATTGCCTTTACTTTGTCCAAGTCCATTTTGATCCCCTTCTCACTAACAACTTGTCCTAATTGCTTAATAGAGATGATACCAAATATACACTTCTTTAGATTCAACCTTAGGTTGTATTCATCAACCCTCTTCAAGAAATTTTCAAGGGCTTGAAAGTGCCTTCCCTAGTTTTTGACTTCACCATCATATCATCCATATACACTTCCACCTTTTTATAGATCAAGTCATCGAACAAGGTAGTAACCATTTGCTGGTACATCGCTCTCACGTTCTTTTACCCAAACGACATCACCTTATAACATTACATCCCCCATTCCATGATAAAAGTTGCCTTCACCTTATCTATGATTGGCATAAGAATATGATTATACCCTAAGAATCCATCCATGAAGGAATACATAATGTATGTCATGACACTATCCATTAGTACATCTATGTGTGATAAGGGAAAATCATCCTTTGTGCATGGCTTGTTCAGATCCTTATAGTTAACACATGTCTACCCTCTCCTATCCTTCTTCAGTATTGGTGCTATATTAGCTAACCATTTAGGGCAGTCTAAAACCTCCAAGAACTTGACATTCAATTACTTTGGTACTTCTTCCTTAACTACTTGGGCCCACTCAAGTCTCATCCTTCGAAGCTTTTATTTTACCAGTTTCATATGTGGGTAAGTTAGGATTTTGTACTCTACAATTTGTGTATCAACTTCTAGCATATCTTTGTTTGTCCAAGTGAAGACCCTTTGACATTTTTTAAGTATTTGTTTAAACTTTCTTCACTCTTCTAATGTGACATTACTAGCTATGTGCAAGATTTTTGGATTTTCCTATATGCCAAGGTTAAACACAGTGGTATACATAGAATTAATGTTAATATGCTCATGAAATGATATATTTTATGCACACTACCAATAGGAAACACATCACACAAACAAGCAAAGTCAACATTCATTGCTTAAACTTAGAAAAAAATACATCATTGTCCTTAAAAAGACTAGAAACAATAACATTAATAAAATATACAAAGACAGTTTTCATTGGGGGAACGATAAGAGCCTTCTCTTCCTATGCCATCTCCTTGTCCGTCTCCTTACTAGCCAACATACTTGTGTTCTCTTCTTGTGCAATATATGTTCCATTCTCATTCTTTGTCCCATCTTCTATTCCTGTGACAACTCTGCAACCCCCTCAAAACTTTGTTTCTTTTGATCATTTGTCAACTCAATCTTCATAAAATATGTCTAGAGAGTTGCACGTTTTATTATAATTAGCTCAGTCTCCATCAAAGGACATTGCATTTCCTCACCACCCACTTCCTCATTAAAGTTCACAATCATGTTCTCGATATCCTCTAATTTGATCCCTTTATACATAGCTTCAATAAACTTGCATGGTTCAATATATTCCCATTTTGAGTCCATAAAGGGTGCATTATGCTTCATCAATTCAAGCCAATCCTTTGTGAGATCTTCTCTGGTGGCCCAAAATTTATGATCTAGCAAATATTGGTCAGTCTATTCATTGCTGATCTTCTTTTTATTATTCTACAACCATGTAAACTGAGGACCATATAGGACTGTAAGTTGATTTGATTCTCATTCATTCTATATTACCAATGTTTGTTTACCCTTCTTCTTCCTCTTGTTCTTTCCATCCTCCTCTTCGAGCAAGTCCTGATAGTTATGATATCCCAATTCATCAATATGTAACTAGAAAAAGGCCTTCTCGATTTCATGTATATCCTCTCCCAATAATTTTTCATTCTCAAGAACTTCTTTCTCAACTTTTCTAGTGGCTTCCCCTTTATTCACAGAAATCTAATAGTGGTCTACATAAGTCCTTTACTTTTAGGTTTGACTCTTTATCATGGTACCTAGTATTTTCCTTACAGTATTAGTGTGGATTTCTATGAACTCTAATATGGCAGTAGAATTCTTCCCTAACCCCTATCCTAGAAGAAAGTTCATGTTATTTATAATCCCTATAACTTTAGGATTAACCTAAATTATCAGTGACTCTTGTGACATGAAGCCCTCAAAGATGTTGAACATGCACACTTAAAGCTAGTACAATCTTCCCATCCTCTTCATATATGGCCATAATCTCTCCCTTATAAGGAATCTTATTTTTGGTGAATAGTGAAGGTACACCACCCAATGGGTGATACCATGGTCTTTCTAACAAAAGCAAGAAAGTAATTGGGATGTCAAAGACTGTGAATTCCACCATTACAACCACTATGTTTATCTTTACCATAGTCTTGAACACACCCATAGTTGGCCTCCTATTATCATTATAAGCTCGAATGACATTGTTAGAGGCTTTCAAATCTTGCTCAGATAAAGCAAACTTATTCAGTAACTTTAATGACCAAATACTAATCCCAACTACATCATTAACCATCATACATAGGGTAAGTGTTCCTTTCACTTCAACTTATATGAATAAGGCCAAGTTGTGATCCCTTCCTTTTAGTGGCAAATCCTCATATGAGAAGGTAATCTTACCCTTTTGAGTCATTAATGTAATTGTACCCATCGAAGTAGCTTCCTTTGAGATAAATGGACTTGACAAAGCCTCCACCATAGCCTTCTTATATTCTTGAGAGGTGATAAGCAACTCCTAAATACTAATTTAGATTGGCATCTTCTTTAACTATTTCACAATAAGGTTATCATCTTCCTTATCCTTCATAATGAGTTCATTCATTTTATTCTCAACCCTTGTTTCTTTAGGGGGTTCACTGTCAAGGTAGTATTTCCCACTATGTGTTACATGGCTCATCTATTTTGTTTTTTTTTTTCTCTTTATCACTCTCCTACTATAATTGAATTAATCTCCTCCTTATTTCCTCCTTGATCTTTTCATCTGAGCTTTTCTCATGGATTAATAGTGTAAATAACTAAAACCTCATTCATAACCTATTTGATGGTGGCAATAATAACTTCTTAAAAAATCCCAAAATCTACCATAAAGGTCCCTTGATTTGGGGGAGGAACATTATGATAGATTGGGAGAGGGTTCCCTTAGATGTTAGGCTTTTTAGAATTTGATAGGACAATCATCTTATCATCAATGGGATCTTGAATCTCATGTCTTAACCTGTAACAATCACCAGTTCTATGGCTTGCTCCTTAATGAAAAGTTTAGTAAGCATTAGTGTCATATCCCCTTGTTAGTGGATTAAAAGATGGTCTTGATGCTAAAGGTTCAACACTCCCTTCTTATGCAACCTTTTAAATGCCTTAAACAGTGGCATACCCAAATTAGTGAATGATCTTAGTGCTTTTACCATATTTACATCAACTGTCTTGTATCCCTCAGTCAGAGGCTAAGTCAGAGCACTTCTCCTTCTCCCATACTGTCTTTTTGACTTGAATTCCAACTCTTCAGCTTGTAAGCTTACTTTTAGAAGGTCTTTAAAGTTTCTAACAAACATTCCTCAAATTTTGGTGCTAGTACTAGGCAGAGCACCATTAATAATCATATTGACTTTCTTTTTCTTCATAGGCTTTATGGTCACCTCTAAAGTCATTTTCTTCCATCTCCTGGTATAGTCATTGAATATCTCACCAATCATTTATTTTAATGACACCACAAGTATTGGAGTGTGACCTCTAGATCTTAATTACACGCATAGTGCCTCTCAAAAGTTTATATAAGTTCCTTCCATTCTTATCTAATAATGTTTAACAGATTGAAGTACCATGTCTTTACGGACCCTTTTAATGACAATTCAAAAAGTTCTAACATTGTATTCACCATAACCTTAGATGACTTCATGATAAGCATATATGAATGGACATGGTTCTTAGCATATTAAATCCCTATGAGTTTGGGAAGCTCTAGTATACAAAAATTAACTGGTAGCACTATTCATAGCCTGTGTGGCAATGATATATAACAACCTGTATGGTAATAACATTAGATAGCGTGTGTGGTAATAAAATATAACAGCCTGTGTGGCAATAACATTCGATAGCCTGTATGACAATGATATCTATAGCCTGTGTGGCAATAAAATATAACAGCATGTGTGGCAATAATATTCGATAGCCTGTGTGGTAGTGATATCTATAGTCTATGTGGCAATAAAATATAACAGCCTGTGGTAATAACATTTGATAACCTGTGCGGCAATAAAATATAATAACCTGTATGGCAATAACATTCGATAGACTGTGTGATAATGATATCTATAGCTTGTGTGGTAATAAAATATAATAGCCTGTATGGCAATAACATTCGATAGCCTGTGTGGCATTGATATCTATAGCTTGTGTGACAATAAAATATAACAGCTTGTGTGGCAATAAAATATAACAACCTGTGTGGCAATAATATTTGATAGCCTGTATGGCAATGATATCTGTAGCTTGTGTGGCAACAATATTTATAGCCTATGTGACAACAAAAAATAAAAGCCTTTGTTTAGTGATATTGATAGCCTATGTGGCATTTAAGAGAAAAAACTCTTTATTTCGTGTATGGATATGATGATGAGTTATTTATATTTAAATGTTGTTATGTTATTTGAGATTAAAGTATCATTATGCATTTACTTACTGAGTATGTAAGCTCATTTCTTTTGCATTAAATTTTGTTTTAGGAAGAGTAGATTAAAGATTGCGTCCAGTTACATTTCAAAGTTGTTGTCGAGCAGTCTAATAGAGGTTAGACCAGTATGCAGTATATTAGTATTTTAGTTTGTTTATCCATATATACTTTGTTGTAAATAGTTACTATGTTGTGAATAAGAAACATAGTGAAAGAAAAAAGAAAAATAATTGAAATCAGGTCTTTTAATGACAATGGACAGACTAAGAGAATTTTAATGATTAGTAAATGGGACGTCACATTCAATCTTAGTAGGAATATTAGGCTTCCCTTCTTTCTTTGCTTTATATGGTTCAATTTTAGACCTTGCAATAGGTTTATCATCATTTTTAAATTTGTTAGTCTAAAAAGAAGAAGGAAAATTAGGCCTAGAAAACTTACCATTTAATTGTTTCTCCACCTTAAGGACATTGTGGTACAAATCCTACAAATTGTTGTAGGGGTACATCTCCACTTGATTAGCAATCTCTTTGTTAAACCCACTAAGAAATCTTGCCTTTGTTTTCTCCATGGACTCCTCTATTTTGCCTTTGTGCACTAAAAAATGGGGGTTTAATTGGTAGGAAATTTAAATTTTGGTGTGAGGGCACTTAAAATAAAGTTAAAAGGAAAAGGTAGAAGTAAAGAAAGAACATACGATTTATAATGGTTTAGGTGTTAACAAACCCTACATCAACTTTCTAATTATACCAATTGGGTATTTCACTAGCACTAAATGGTGTTTTACAAGCTCACACCTAACTTTGCAATGTGTTTTACAAAGGCTCACACATAACCTTATATAAGTGTTTTTACTAAAGGTTTACACTCCAACATATATAACAGTTTTCTATGGTTCACTATTAAAACTAATCACGAAAGTATTTAAAGTCTCACACCAATCCTTGTACAATGCAAACACAAAGAGTAAATAAAAGAGAGATGAGAAACAAATTTGCAAGAGTTTGGCCTTAATAAATGCTATTCTCTTGCATTTATGCCCATTTGGTTAAGTAGTTATAAGTTACTCCCACCAAAGAACAATTATTAATAAAATGATTACCATATCTTAAAAGTTGGTCGCAAAATCTTGCATTTATGTTTGTCAGACAAAGTCACGATTGAGACATAATAGTTATGATTGTGGTTTAAGTTTCACTTCATATTTTTCTTGTTCATGGTCAAGATATTCAACTGTGTCTAACGGCTAGTACATGTGATATTTCAACTTTGGCTCATCAAAAAATTTAACTGTTTGATCCCTCTAGTAAAAATTGCAAATCACAAGCACTACCTTGATCACACTAACTAACTTAGGCTCTACTGGCCATTGCA
This sequence comes from Omphalea diandra, assembly GCA_949677035.1. Classification (NCBI taxonomy): domain Eukaryota; kingdom Viridiplantae; phylum Streptophyta; class Magnoliopsida; order Malpighiales; family Euphorbiaceae; genus Omphalea; species Omphalea diandra. The sequence goes on along the minus strand of CATIWR010123472.1, from coordinate 9,928 downwards.
AATTCAATTGCAATTTTGGAGAATAGAAGATTGGCAAGTCGCAGTGGTTGCATGGAGGATCATTGTTGTGGTTCTTGGATCTTCAACGAGCCATGTGACACGTGGCTTGGCTAGACTAGAAGCTTTAGTCCCTTCGTGATCATTTGATGGTAGATATCACGATGGTTTCTATGACCGATACTGTGAACTAAACTGGACAAATTATGATAAGTTTGCTTTGAGTAACGATCGTTATTTCATAAGCAGCGATTGCGATTCACACACCAATTTGGATTTTTATCTCCAATCAACTTCCAACGAAATTTTAACTATACTTCTACATCTAAAACACTTAAATGTTAGAACCTTTCAATTTATGTTGTCAAGATCAAAAGAGAGGTTTAACCAGCCTAGTCCAACAACCTCCCCCTTTTTTATTTTGACAACTTAGATTAAATTATGCAAAGGATAAATATGAGGCACGCTGATTTTGATCTTTTTAAGTTAATGGATGGCAAAGTTGAATATTGAATGGATACCCCTCTTAATATATCACTGCTCCCTTTAACATATTAACCAATATTAACTTGTCATTTATATTATCATTTACTCCTTACTCCCCCTTAACTTAACAAATCAATTTAAACATAGCAAATTAATTTAATGTACTTTTATATGTAACGTCTCCCCCTTTGTCAAGATCAAAAAAAGAGGGACAAAACATAGCAAGACCAAGTAACCATTCAATGATAATAGAAATGAATTTCCTCATATCAAGGCATAAGTTATTCAATGAAAATAGAATATAATCATTTATTTTATTAAGAATAATAGATAACACCAAATGTTGGATCATATTATAAGAATGAGCCTTACTACTGAGATTTGAAAAATAGAGAATAAATAAAAAATAATAATACAAAGGAAGATGAAAAGGAGAAAAAGGAAAAAGAAAGAGAAGAAACCTAAGCTCCTCAGTATCATCATCCTTAATCTATTCATCATTATCTTCATTTTCTTCTTCAACATTTCCTTGGGCCACCTTTTCCTCATTTATTGGTACTTGATTTGTCTCTTCTTCTTCCTTATCATCAGAAAAAGCAAAATCTAGAAGGTGACATATTTTAAGTCCAAGTTTCTCTTAGATCTCCATAATGTCAAGATGGTGATGTTGAAGAAAGTAAAGCCTTTTAAGGACTTTCTTCAATAACTTGGAGATTTTTCTAAGAGAAGAGGCCTTAGAAGTTTTAGTAAAAGAGAAATAGGAAGCCTTGGCTTGTAACTTTCAATATTGCGGGGGTTCCTCTTGAGATACACCTTTTTGAGGTTCTTTAATCACCAATCTTTTCTTTTTAGAGGCTTAGGAAACCTCTTGTTGAATGATGCTTTGTGCTCCTAACAGGTATTGGTGAGTATCTAGCTTAATAGCTTTAGCATTCAAAAGGTAGGTAAGGTCAAGAAAATTTGAGCTAGGGAGATTAGTTGTTGTAAGATTGGCCTCAATCTTAAGAGTAAAGCTGTTACATGTTTATAAATGGCAGTCGCATGAGAAGGAAGGAGGAAATGGCATTTGGCTTTTTAACTCATATACTTTAATTGATTGATGAAGAATCTTCTTATTTAGATGGGTTCTTTTTAGAGAAAGTAGTATAAAAATGACAAGCCTTTTTATGAGACTTTCTCATTGCCATCACCCCTCGCATTGATAGAGAAGGTGATGATGTGATGAAGAAGCCAAATGTTTTTGGCATTTGACTTTTTGGAGTAATGGCATTTTTTAATTGAATTGGTTTGCCTAAATTCAAAAAGATGAAGTTAAAGGACTTAGGAGTTGAAATTTATGGGTGTACTTCTTCATTTTGAAAGTTAAAGAGTGAATAAAGTTGGGGGTAGGAGATAGAAAATTCTTTGAAAAGGCATCAAAAATTTAAGCCATACATACCTACTAGAGAAGAGATATCTTTGCTTATATTCATTATGCACATAAACTCTTGCACAATATCTTCATAGCCTAGTTCTTCCCTATAGAGGAAAGCAACCTATCAAGATAACCTTTGATTTCATCTTCTAAACCAAGGGTGGTAAGAAGAAATGTTGATGGAATTTTGTTACTTGAATCACTTTCTTCTTATTTGCCTCAAATCTATCATTTTCTTCTCTTATTACTCTTTTGATTTTTTGTAGGGACAAAAAAGTTCTAGGAGGATAATAAGAGGATTAGGCAATTCCCTTTCCTTTTTCTATTTTAGTGAACTTTTGGAGGCCATGGATGAAGTTGAAATAAAGATGGAGAAGAAGACTTGATAGAGAAAAGAGGGTTTGAATGAGAGGAGAGGTAAAAAGTGGAATGAAATGAGTTGATGGGGTATAAATAGGCAAAAAAAGAGTCTAGAGTGAAGAAGAAATGGTAAAAAATTACTAAACAATGGATTAATGGAGTGGTTGCACCATTTGAGAAGTAGTGGTTAATGTCCAATGGTTTTTCATAAGTCGCATCCTCAAACCACTTATCGTGACCGCGAACCACTTATCACAATCACTACCTTTCAAAATTATGAGTAACAAATAAAATATCTTCAGAAAGGAGCAAGATTAATGGTTTGAAAATTTGAAATTTGAATTGTCATAATGGCGACTTTAAGAGTCATGAGTGTGATTGGAGAAGGATGTATAAATTAAATTGACTTGAAAGTAGCAACCATGACGGGGAATATTTGCTACGGTTTAGGTAATTTTCAAAAAACATATTAAAAAATTAACTTTATGTAGTCGACCCAAACCTAGATCAATTTATGTCTTGATGAACCATTCATGCATTTAAACATAGAAAACTCAAGTGCTTATCAAATTGACTCATCTAGCATGCCAAACAAAAAAAATTATACTCATAAAAATATCAAGTATGTCAAACAACCATCAATTAATGTATGCACAATATTGAGATCCATTTTCATCCTAAGGAGCTTCCATCAAGAATCCTAAGTTCCCTTTTGATGAAGTTCATCCTTTCTTCATTAAGAGGTTTAGTGAAAATATCTGTAAGTTAGTGGTTAGTGTCCATAAACTCTAGTACCACAATATCTCTAAGAAAATAATGTCTAATGTCAATATGCTTACTTATTGAATATTGAAAGGATTCTTATAAAGATTTATTACACGTGTTGTCATATTTGATAGGAATGTGATCAATATCTTTGCCAAAATCCTTGAGTTGTTGTTTATCCAAAGAACTTGGGTACAATAACAACTCATCGTCGTATATTCCTTTTTGGCAGTGGATAAGGCAATCAAAACTTGCTTCTTGCTAAACCAAAAAACTAAATATTCATCAATGAATTGGCAAGTTTCAAAAGTGCTCTTCCTATCCAACAAACTACCAATATAACTAGCATTCGAATATCTAGGAAGACTAAATGATGAATTTCTAGGATACCAAAGACCTAAGTGCAATGTGGCATGCAAAAACTTTAAGATTCTCTTAACTGCATGCAAATGTGATTTCTTAAGACAAGATTGGAATCTAGCACACAGACAAATACTAAACATAACATTGGGTCTATAAGTGATAAGACAGAGGAAAGACCCAATCACAGCTCGATACTTCTTTTCATCAATTGGCTTAGTTCATTTCTTTATTAATGAACTCATTGGAGTCTTAGCTACCTTGCATCCATCTACTCCAAACCTTTTGAGTAGGTCATTTGTGTACTTGGCTTGGTTGATGAAGATGGCATCCTTAGTTTGCTTAATTTGAAGACCTAGGAAGAACTTGAGCTCATCTATCATTATTATCTTAAATTCCTTAGTCTTACACTTAGCAAACTCTTCATAAATAGATTCATTAGTAGCACCAAATATAATATCATCAATATAAATTTACTGTAACGACCATTTTCATTTACAAATCATTACATTTATGTCGAAAAATACATATGCATAAAGGTTGATTAATCATAAATACATAACCCAACATTTATTTAATGTAAATATATGTCCAAGGTTATTGACCATAAACTAGTTCATATCAATTATATTTCCATGACGCATGGAGAGAGTGTTGGAATTTAGTCGATGACTCGTACTTCATGTGTATATATGCAAAACTCTATACTTCAGAGTATCCAAACCCTATGCTTTAGTATTTGATAAATAACATGTGCCAAAAGGACATATTGGTCCCTTTTCCAAGTGATTTGCAAGTGTTTGACAAGCCGGTCATAACATCTTTTTAGTTCCATATGTAAGTGTTCATTCCCAATGGTGTACCAAGTAATCATTAAAATCATATAAATCTCACTTGACATTGTATGCATATGTAAAATGTCATAACTTGATCACATATACACATTATAGAACACAACCATATCATAACATCAACACATATACACATTAGAATCTAATTATGACTTTTACTCAACTTTTGATTTGACTAACTTTTACGGTAGGCTTGGACCTCTTTGTTGGGCTTCCTTAATGTGTTGTAATCCTAACATTTGATACATACATTGTTATAAGTATATCAAAATGATTTTGAATGCTTGGTATGCAACCATGGTCATGTTCCATGCAAGTGGAACTACTGTTTATGCATATTTTCCTTATGTGATAGCCTGACCTTGCCACAGTCTAATTGTAATATCTTTTACTATTTTTATCCAAATAACTTTGATTCTTTTTTCAAATAAACTAGACTAATAATGATACAATGTAGTCAAATTTTAGGTCAATATAAGGCATAGAAAATGTGGTGAATTGTTGAAATTAGTCGTGTTTCAATTTCATCTCATTCTAAGTAGGTCATACAATCTTGGATATATCTCAAATTGTACAAATCTAATTGCAAAATTGATTTAACAAAAGTTACAAAGCATATAGAAGACAATTTTTCATATTTTACCCATTGTCTAATTCAGTCTTTAAAATCACCAAAACAAATGACCAATCTCAAGGTGAGCAAGTTTTCAACATATTGATAATCAGTCACATAAAGGAGAAATATCTCATCAACCATACTAAATTTAGCAAAAATATTTTAAAGAAATGTATATCAGACATAAATACACAACTTTCAAGTTTGGAACATCAATAAATTTTAATTCTATGGCCATCAAATTCTTAGAGAACAAAATTACAAGAGTAATGAGGTTTCACCAAGTTCAATGTCAGTCATAATCAATGAGCCATATCTCTTTTCACATAAGAAATTAAGCAAAACTTCTTTACATGAACTTAGAGAGGATATAAACCTACAAATTTCATGTTTTACACTTTGGCTAAATCATCACATAAGGTCATCAAATATATGAAAACAACCAAACTTAGGAGATTTTGATTGGTTGTGAACCAACCATAATGAATGAGCCATATCTCATCACAAACACCAAATTAAGCAAAACTGTTTTACATGAATTTAGATGGTACATAAGGTTGTAACTTTTATGGTTTACACTTTCCCTAATTCCTCTTTTAAAGTCATGAAATATTGAGTGCAAAAATCTGCTATAATAACAAAACCAACCCAATCAACTCTTATTTCTCTTGAATTTCAAATTTCATACATGAGCTCTACCTCAAGTACTCTATAATTCTTACAAACCAAGTATGATTAACATATTATGAGGGAGGAATTTCATATGGGAAGAAGATAAAATCACTTACCTCTTTTGCTAAAGCTACAAAAAAAGCTTAAGGTTTCCTCCAAGCTAGCTCACTCTTCTCTTTCTCCTTCTTCTTCTTCTTCTTCCTCCTTTGTTCCTTTCTTTCTTTATATTTTCTACACTCCCTCACATCTTGCCTATCTAATATGATCCTAAAAAATGAAAATTTTAATTATATACCTACCTAAATAAGATAAAATCATGGTGTCTCATTACCATTGGTTGAAAGATCAATATTCCTCTTTTAGTCCCTTTTCTTCCCTCTTTCATCCATCTCCTAATCCCTATGTGCTCCTTATACTTTTAAATAAGATCTAAAACACCATTATTTATGATGCTATATCATGCACACAATATAAGATAATTTGTCATGCAAGTATACAAACATTACATGTATGTTCAAGTGTCCTAAATGCAATGGTGCAAGTGTCATCGTCGTGCTTATTCAATTCACATATCTAAATGATCATTTATCTAATGCATATGTTCATGTGGGATTACAAATTATTTATGCAATAAATATTCATGTGAGAATGCAAAATGAATGACGATAGGGATGTTACTTTTCTTCTCTTCTAATAAAGAATTTTGTCCCTAAAATTCAATACCTATAAACAAATGTGGATATTGTCATTTCATATTCTCTTCAGTTTCCCATGTAGCCTCTTATTATGAGTGGTTTCTCCATAACACCTTAACTAAAGAGATTTCTTAATTTTGTAACTATTTTGTTTTATATTTTCACTAGTACTTCAATATAACTTGCATCATTTATAGTTGTTATAGCTAGATCCCTATGTATATGTGTAGGATTAGACCGATACTTCCTGAGCATACTCATATGAAATACATCATGAATCTAAGCCATCTTTGGTGGTAGTGCTAGCTTGTAAGCTAATGGATTGATTATTTCTAGGATATATATGGCCCTATGTATAGAGGACTCAGTTTCCCCTTCTTGCCAAATCAAATTATTCATTTCCATGATGAAACTCGAAGGAAAACTTTGTCTCCCATCTCATATTCCATTTCTCTTATATGTTGGAATGCATAACTCTTTTGACTGTTTTGTGTTGCATTAAGTTTACTCTTGATTTCCTTCACCTTGTCCATAGTGCCTTGCACTAGTTATGGCCCTTCTAAAGCATGCATCGCTTCTTCATCCAAATAGATAGGACTTCAACATTTTCTTTTAAATAATGCTTCATATGGTGTCATATGTATATTGCTATGATAATGATTATTATAAGCAAAGTTAATCAAGGCAATATATTCATCCCATGCACCTTTGAACTCTATGACACATGCTCGAAGCATGTCTTCAAGTGTCTGAATTGTCCTTTCTAATTGCCTATTTGTTTGAGGATGAAAAGTAGTACTGAAAATCAACTTGCTACCCCAAGCCTATTATAAACTGACCCAAAATCAAAATGTAAATCGTGAATCTTTATCTGATACAATGGATATCAGAATGCCATGTAATCTGACAATTTCATCCACATATTTCTTAGATAAGTGCTTAAGTGAACTATTGTATCGAATAGGGAAAAAGTAAGCTGACTTAGTTAGTCTATCAATGATCACCTATATAGCATCATTTTTTTTCAAAGTTCTCGATAACCCATATATAAAGTCCATGGTTATTCTTTTCCATTTCCATACTGGAATCGTCAATGGTTTTTATTTTCTAGCTGGTGTTTGATGTTCTGTTTTGATCTGCTAACAAGTCAAACATGTTGAAACATAGGCTGCTACATCTTTCTTCATTTTAGGACACCAAAAATGAGATTGTAGGGTATTATACATTTTCATCATCCCTGGATGCATGGCATATGGAGCATTATATGCTTCTTCTAGGATTTCTCTTTGCAAGTTATCAATATTAGGCACCAAAATATGAGAACCCAACATCAAGGCCTCATTTTGAATATCAAAATCACCATGTCTACCTTGTTTTACAATTTTAATCATTCTATGTACTTTGGATCCTTGCCTTGCACTTGGTCTCACTTGAAAGTAGTAATCAATACCCCATTCCTTTGTATGAATAGTTCATATTCATAACTCGTAATCGAACTAAATAAGACAATGAAAATACTTGTAAATGAGCTACACTACTTCTTGATTTCCTATTTAAAGCATCAACAACCACATTTACCTTCACTAGGTGATACTCAATGGTGCAATCATAATATTTTTAGTAATTCTAACCACCTCATTTGTCTCATGTTTAACTTTTTTTGGCTCATCAAATACTTTAAGCTCTTGTGATATGTAAATATCTAAAAAGTTTCACTATATAAGTAATGTCTCTATATTTTCAAAGCAAACACAATGGCAACAAGTTCTATGTCATGTACTGGGTAAGATAATTCAAAAGGCTTCAGTTGTCTAGATGCATATGCAATTACCTTACCATGCTACATTCAAAACACATCCCAAACCTTGATGAGAGGCATCATTATAAACTACAAATCCTCCATTACTTGTAGGAATGGCTAATGTTGGAACAGATGTCAATCTATTTTTTAATTCATCAAAACTCTCAACAAATCGACAATAATACCCAGCTAGTCCTAAGAAAGTTTAGACTTCTATAAAATTCTTTAGGGTTTCCCATTTTAATATTGCTTCAATTTTGTTTTGGATCAACCTCTATGCCCTCTTCAAAAACTACATGTCCTAAAAATACCACACGGTCAATCCAGAACTCACATTTGGTTAATTTGGCAAATATCTTTTTTTCTCTCAAAATTTGCAACATAATTCTCAAATGTTGTCCATGCTCATCTTTGCTACTTGAATACACTAGTATGTCATCAATGAACATAATTATAAATTTGTCTAAATAAGGCTGGAACACTTTATTCATAAGAGCCATAAACATAACTAGTGCATTGGTCAAACCAAATGGCATCACCAAAAATTCATAATGCCCATACCTAGTTCGAAAAACTATGTTTAGTACATTGGGGCTTAAAATTTTGAGCTGATAATATCCTAATTTTAGGTCAATTTTAGAAAACACCCATGCTTCTTGTAACTGGTCAAACAAATCTTCTATCCTAGGTAAAAGATATTTGTTCTTCACAGTAACTTGATTCAACTGCTTGTAATCAATACACAGTCTCATTGTCTCATCTTTCTTTTAACAAATAATACTAGAGCACCCCAAGGTGACACACATGGTCTGGTGTATCCCCTTTCAAGCAGTTCCAACAATTAGGTCTTTAATTCTCTCAACTCAGCTAGAGCCATCCTATAAGGTAGAATGGATATCGAAGTTATTCCTAAGACTAACTAAATTGTGAATTCTATCTCCCTGTCTGGTGGCAAACAAGGTAAGTCAACCAAAAACTCATTTGCCATAGGAATATTCTTAAGTAGTTCATTTGTGAACCTTTTGTGTAACATCCCTATCCACATCTATTGGCATTATCACATGAACATATTCATTGCATAAAAGATATGAAATCCCATATGAACTTATGCATTAGATAAATGATCATTTAGTCATGCGATTTGTAGAAGCATGACAATGACACTTGCACCGTTACAGTTGGGACACTTGAACATATATGTAGTGTTTGTATAGTTGCATGGCAAATTATCTTATATTGTGTGCATGTTATAGCATCATAAATAATGGTGTTATAGAGCTTGTTTAAGAGTATAAGGAGCATTTAGGGATTAAGAGATGGATGGAGGTGCTTAAGGAGTGAAGAAGAGGGACTAACAAAGGAAAAGTGAACTTCCAACCAATGGAAATGAGGCACCATGATTTTATATTGTTATAATAAGTTTACACATGTTATTTAGGGCCAGAATTAAGAAGAAAACCGTGAGTTATACTTGAAACAAAGAGAGAGCTAAGGAAGAAAGAAAGAAAGGAAGAAGAAGAAAAAGAAGAAGAAGAAGAATAAGAAAGGGAGAAGAGTGAGCTACCTAAGGTTTTCTAATTCTGGGATAATAGGTAAGTTAATTTATCTTCTTCTCAACTAAAATTAACCTCTCATGACATGTTAATCATGCATGATTAGTGAGAATTAGGGAGTAATTGAGGTAGAGCTATTGGATGGAAGTTGAATCTAAGAGAACTAGAGTTGTTTGTGTTATCTTCTACTGTTAGAGCATGATTTTTTTCCCACGATTTCATAACCCTAGAAGAGAAATTAGGGAAAGTTCAAAATATTAAAGTTGTAGGTTTATGTCTCATAATACTTATGAAACGGTTTTGCTTGATTTTATGTGTGTGAGGAGATATGACTCATTCAGTAGGACTAGATCAAATC
>CATIWR010123460.1:0-17610 GCA_949677035.1 Omphalea diandra | reverse complement strand
TGTTGTCCCCTCATCATGACTGGTTGTCAACATGTTACAAATCTGCTCATCCTGAGATTTGTCCTTTGTTTTGGTGACCTTATAGACTGAATTAGACAATTATTAAAGCATGAAAAATGTTCCTTTATATGTTTTGTAACTGATGGTAGATTATTATTGCAATTATATTTGTACAATTTGAGATACACCCAAGAGAGTAAGACCTACTCAGACTGAGAGGACACTGCAACAGGGCAACGTTTAAAAATTCACCGCATTTTGTGTGTATCTGATATTGACCTGAAATTTGAATATGTTGTCTCATTATGTCTCTAGTTAATTAAAAAAAAGAATCAAGTCATTTGGATGAGTATATTGGGAGTTATTGCTGTGACCGTGTAACAAGCTCAGGCTGCCATATAAGGAAAATATGTATAAACACTAGGTACACTTGCATGAATCATGCCATAACTGCATACCAAGCATTCATAATCATTTTGATATACTTATACCCATGCATGTATCAAATGTTAAGATCTCAATACTTTAAAAAAGCCCTACCATAACGGTCAGTAACATCAAAAGGTGAGTAAAAACCGTAATTGGATTCAATGGGTGTATGTGATAATTGTATGATATGATTATGTTCTATATTACATGTATATATGATTGAATTGTTACATGTTACGAGAAAATATAAGTCAAGTGAGAATGATTGAATTATTGCATGTTACATAGGAATAATATGATTATGTTCTATTACATGTATATATGATTGAATTGTTACATGTTACATGGGAATACAGGCCAAGTGAGAATTAAATGCTCTTAACAATTACTTGGCATGTCATTTATGAATAAGCACTTGCATATGGAACTAAAAAGGGCACTGTGACTGACTTGTCAAACACTTACAAATTACAGGAAGATGGACCAATAGGTCCCAAATCATATGTTACATGAATCACACAAATATCTCGGGAGCAATGTTTGCCTTGCTCGGTCACCACAAAATTAAAGCTATTGCATTAGCACTTGCATAGTAAATTGTTATACTTGTAATGTATCTTGATGATATTTGATTATAGATTATGCCATGAGAATTTGATTATTGTTTTTATTCATTGAGTCGCGACTCACCAAATCATAATTATTTTTCAGATACTGAAGCATAGATTTTGGACACTTTGGTAAATAAAGATTTTCATAGAGACATATGGAACACAGGTTGTTGGTTGAATTCCAACACTCTCTCCTTGCATCATGTACATACATTTGATAGGAGCTAGTTATGGTCACTGGTCCTGACATTAGTTAACACATGTGTACATTAAATACATATGGGATTATATATGTATGACGAATAAACCTTATTGTGTATGTATTTTTGAACATTAAATGCCATGATTTGCAACTGAAGATGATAGTTATAGTTGGTGGTATAAGAGGATTCAAGCACACGCGGGGCAGACGTGCAAATCCCAGTATGTATGACATAGTGGGGCCATGGGCAAATCCCAGATGTTAGGTGCTCTAATAGATACCAACTGTAGCCATGTTGTGACGTTACAATTTGTGGTATGAAAGCTGATTTACAAATGAGAACAATAGATGCCACAGTTATTGGTTTGACAAATGAATTTAGATGTTACAGTTTTGGTATCAGATAGGGCTCAACCATACACAGGGCAGACGTGCAAATCCCGGTGTGTATGACATCGCGGGGCCAACGGGCAAATCCCGGATGTTGAGTGCTCTGATAGGTACCGATTGTAGCATTACAGATTGTGGAAAAAAATGCTAACATTCAGTGGTATCAATTGGTTGTTACATTTATTGGTATCAGAGCAAATATGAATACGGTTGTTACATTTATTGGTATCAGAGCAAATATGAATACGGTTGTTACATTTATTTGTATCAAAGCAAATATGAATACGGTCGTTACACAAATTTCTAATTTCCATTATGGAGTCAAAAATTTTCGCAAATAGCCTCGTTTGAGTCTAGCGACTAGTCCATGTGTTAGCTGTCCATTGGTTGTCTAGTAAGATATAGCCATTGCGTTCTAACAACTATCAAAAGTCACGGTCGTGAGATAACTATGTCTTAGGTGTAACTGAGACCACAAATTCATTTGTTTGGTGAGGAAACTACAACTTTTTGAGTCACGGTCGCTACCAAATATTTACCCTCATAATTTTTACCTTCAACGAATACTTAGTGTGATGTGGTTGTGGCTTTGGTTCCATCATTTGTCACTATGAAAGTCGCGATCACCAATCCAGACGTGTTACCCATTGTGAATTCCTCTATGAATCAAGCTCACTTCCTTCTGCTATGTCACAATTATGAATTCCTATTGCTTAGCTTCTTCTGTCATTGTGACTAATTCATGATTGCGATTTAGAATATACACACCGTGAATTTGGATGAACTTTACAATGTTGGAGATTTTGAATTTCATCCAACTTTCAATGAAAAAACTAACTTATAATCTACAAAACAATACTAAATAAAAATGTTAGTACTGATCAATCTCTATTGTCAAGATAAAAAGAGGTTCATGACTTAGGTTAAACCAACTTAACCCAACAATCTCCCCCTTTTTTATTTTGACAACTTAGATTGATCTTAAGGGAAAATAGATGCATGAGTTGTGAAATTATAATGGTGAATGATTCAATGAGTATTTAAAAAAATTTATAGTTAATGATCAAAGTAAAATTTTAAGTATGAGTGACAAAGAATACTCCCCCTCAACTTATGCATTTCTCTTATAAACTTTTCTCAACATAATTCTCTCCCCCCTTTGGCAATATTAAAAAGAGAGTGAATGGAGAAGATCAAATAAAATGCATAAAAATGAGATAAAGTGAACATAAGGAGCAAATAGTAATTCATAGAATCCTAAGAATGATAATAAACATAAATCATCACAAAAATAAACTAAAACACATAACAGATGAGACAAAGCATTGCAAAACAAACATTTTTATTTATTTACAAGTTATGGGAACAACAACTTTACATCAAATATAAAGAAAAAATACAAAAAAATCCTAGTCTAGAAGATTGGAGAATCATCACCATCTCCAAAATCATCTTACTCTTCATTGTTGCCTCCTCTTTCAGCTTCGTCTCTATCTTCAACCTCTTGCTTGTCTTCCTCCTCTAGTGTATCCTCATAATCCACGAAATCAGCAAGATGGCATAGAGGAACACCCATCTTCTCTTGCAAGTCCACCAGATCACTGTGGAGATGAGAAATAAGGAGAAATCTCATTTTTAACATCTGCATCACCTTGTCCAACTTTTGGTTGATGATGGTAAAAGACAGTTTAGACTTTGATTTTGTTGAGAAGGTGGGACTGGTATTGCTTCTTCTTCAATGACAAGTCTTTTTCTTTTGGAGGCTAGAGATGTTTCCATCTTTTTGGCCCTAAAAGCACCCAAAGTATCAGCATAAGAGTCCATATGAATGGCTTTAGCATTGATAATATAGATGAGGCCCAACAAATTTTGGGAAGGAAGGAGTTTTTGAGTGAGGAATTTTTCATTTTCCTTATTAAGAGCACCAACAAATTTACAGATGGCAGTTACATAAGAAGGAAGGAGAAATTAGCTCTTAGGTTTAGTGCTCATATGGATTAATTGATCCACAAGGTAGTTATCAGAGTGGATAGGTTTGTTTTTCACAAGATAAAAAAGAAATGCAATCTCCTTTTAAGATACTTTTTTATTACCATTACCTCTAACGTTAATGGATAAAGTGATAATATAGTGAAGTAACCAAAAAGGAAGGGTCTTTATGTATTTAGCTAATGAAGTTTTGGGATCATGTTTGGTCTGAATAGAAATTTCATACCAAAATTCAGAGTAAATAACATCAAGTACAAAGATAATGAATGAAATGTTATATATGACTTAAAGATGAAAGAGGTTAGATAATTATTCAAAAGTGATAAAATAAGGATCCCAAAAGCATGAAAAACTAACTTATATTGTCTGGTGCAGGATTCAGCTTTGTGACTAAGAGTTACCATACACATTAATTCTTTCATGATCTCTTCATATCTTGGTACACCCCGAAAGATGAATTCATTACATCCTAAGTTGGAGAGAAATGTATAAATCTCATCATTGATCCTAAGAGACACTAGAAAAAAAGGTAGAGGGAATTTTGTTTGGAAGGATGATTTTGAAGGCATTGGCTTTATATCAATCCTTATCATCTTTTGTAATCCCTTTTATTTGATGTAAGGCGAGTGGTGTAGAGGGTTTGGCTACTACCTTGCCCTTCTCTGCTCTTGAAGCTTTCTTAGGAGCCATTGAGAACAGTAAAAAGATTTAGAAAAATTTGAGAGTATGAGAGAAGATAAATGATTTGGTGTAGGATGGAGTGATGAAAATCACTATTTAGGGGGTTTTTATAGCCATAGAAATGGTGTTGAAATGGCTAGATTGTGATTAATTAAGGGTTGGAAACGATTGACAGTCAAATCAAATTAATGTGTGGCAGTTACTAGAAATCACAACCGATAATACAAAGTCGCAATCGCTATTTCTGAAAAATGTGAGTAACGAAAAAAAAATCATCTAAAACTGGTGCGTACAATGGTCAGAAATTTAAATATTTTACAAAATTCGAGGTAGAGAGCAAAAGTAGTGACCGTGAGTTAATGGTTGTCAGTCGGGTAAGATGAACCTATAATTTGCGATCGTGAATCAATGAGCGGTCGCAAATTACAAGGCAAGAAGGATAATAATGAAAAAGCAAAATTTGACATTTCAAGTTGTGATCCACTTAATATATTGATGCAAATTAACATAAAAAGAGCATAATTGCATTTATAATAGAGACATCTAATGATAAATATCACATACAACCAAACATATAGCAATCAAACAAAGATCAAGCTTTTCACATTAGGGAGCTTCCATTAAGCCTTCCCATTTCTCTCTTAATGATGTTCAACCTTTCTTCATTGAGAGGTTAGTGAAAATATCCACAATATGATGATTTGTGTCTATAAATTCTAACATAACATTACCATTTTGGACATGATGTCTAAGAAAATGATGTCTAATGTCTATGTGTTTACTCCTAGAGTGTTGGATGGGACTCTTATAGAGATTAATCGCACTAGTGTTGTCACATTCAATAGGAATGTGATTAACAACTTTGTCGTAATCCTTTAATTATTGTTTCATCCAAAGCACTTGGGTGCACCAACAACCCACAGCTATATACTTAGCTTCAGTGATGGATAAAACAACTGAAAATTGCTTTATGCTCAACCAAGACACTAAGCATTCTCCTACAAATTAGTAAGTTCCATAAGTACTCTTTCTATCTAATAAACTACTAGTGTAATCCCCATCTGAGTAACCCATGAGACTAAAAGATGAATCTCTTGGATACCATAGACCTAAATGTAATATGCCATGCAAATATTTAAAAATCCTTTTGACGACATTTAAATGTGATTATTTAGGACAGGATTGAAATCTAGCCCACATAGTACACTAAACATAATGTCAGGTATTGAAGTAGTAGGATAAAGTAGAGAATTGATCATACCTTGATATCTCTTTTCATCAATTATCTTACCTTATTCATCTTTGTCCAATTTGGTGGTACCACTCATACGTGTTTTTGCTACTTTGCATCCATACATGCTAAATTTCTCAAGTATGCCCTTTATGTATTTGGCTTGGTTGACGAAGAACACTTATTTAGTTTGTTTGATTTGTAGACCAAGGAAAAACTTGAACTCTCCCACCATGCTCATCTTGAATTCCATAGTCATACACTTAGCAAAATCCTCACAAAGAGATTCATTAGTAGCACAAAAAATGATATCACCAACATAGATTTGTATGATTAGTGTATCATGTTTATGTCTTTTCACAAATAATGTTGTGTCTACCTTTCATTTTTCAAAATCATATTTCAAAAGAAATGAACTGAGCTTTTCATACAAAGCTTTTGGAGCTTGTTTCAATCCATATAAGGCTTTATTCAATTTAAAAACTTCATATGGGAAACATTATGATTCAAAACCAGAAGGTTGTTCAACATAAACTTCCTCCTCAATAACTCCATTTAGAAAAGCACTTTTGACATCCATTTGGAAAATTTTAATATTCATATGACATGCATAATCCAAAAGAATCCTAATGGCCTCTAACCATGCAACATGGGCATAGGTGTCATCATAGTCTATGCTTTCCTCTTGGTTATAACCTTTTGCAACCAATCTAGCTTTATTCCTAGTGATGAATCCTTGCTCATCTAACTTGTTTCTAAACACCCATTTATAACCTACATCCGGGTGTTGTTTAGGCGTAGGAATAAGTTCCTATACATTATTTCTCTCAAATTGGTTGAGTTCCTCTTGCATATCAATCACCCAACTCTCATCATCAAGAGCCTCATCAATCAATTTTGTCTCAAATTGAGAAGCAAAGGCAAGGTTATTATCTAAAAGATTAAGTTGAGATCTAGTACTTACACCCTTTGAAGTATCACCAATAATTAAGTATTTGGGGTGATGCTTTGTGTTAGACTATGATGGTTAATCCTAAGTCTTATACCTCTTTCGATTTTGAGAAAGGAGATTAATCTCTCAATTAAGTGTTGTTTTGTATAATTAAGTTAGATTTTCAAGTGGAAGTTAGATGGAGTTCATAATCTTCAAGAAGGCAAAGTTTATCCGTGACCTAGCTCAAGAACAGGGTGAAACT
This sequence comes from Omphalea diandra, assembly GCA_949677035.1. Classification (NCBI taxonomy): domain Eukaryota; kingdom Viridiplantae; phylum Streptophyta; class Magnoliopsida; order Malpighiales; family Euphorbiaceae; genus Omphalea; species Omphalea diandra. Next base: position 10,881 of record CATIWR010123460.1, on the reverse strand, counting down.
AGGCCAGACGAATTAACGAGCATCATCCCTACTGCAAATCACCCAAAGATAGGAGTGTCAATGTCAGACGAATTCGCAATCAATGTCACATCTCATTCATAATTACGAAAGTCATAGTGTCTAAGGAGGGAACCAAGTCCATAACCATAGCGTGCTAAGTGTCCCAAGTTCTGTTAAAGAACAAAATTCATGAGGGCAACATCTTGGGTGGCGACCGCAATTTAAGAAGATGAAGATTGTCTTTCAAATAAAAGAATTTATATCCTGAGTCACGCCCTGTATAAAGAATAATCGCGATCGCGACTTTTATGGGCAGTTAGAAAGCAACGACTATATTTTCCTGATGGACCAATGAGGAGATGACACGTGGACTAGCCGTTAGACAGAAAGGCGATTTTCTATCACAAATTTCAACTCCCATATGGGAATTGGAAAGTTATGACTGTGAATCCTGAGTAGCGACCGCGACTCTTGCCTGTCATGCAATTAATGCATAATCTACCTAGCATGATTTGGAGATTTAATGAGCTTTTTAGTGTAACATCTCTTTGGTGGATATGGGCTATAAATACTCCACCAAACATATGGAATTAAAAGATAATTCATTAACTTGTAACAAAACTCTTACACTTTTGCTACTCATTCTTTATATTCTTTAAGTGATTGTTTGGTATGAGCATAAACACTAATTGTAATAGGTTTCAGTGTGAGCTTGTAAAAACACTAGAGAAAGTTTTTTGTGTGAGCCTGTGAAAACACTTAAGATAGGTTTTAGTGTTAGCCTTAGAAAACATTTGTAAGAAAGGTTGTTGTGTGAGCCTTGAAAATACAAAGTGTAAAAGTTAGGTGTGAGCTTGGAAACACCATTTTAAGTTAATGAAACACCTAATTACAAAAAATTGGGGAGTGGACGTAGGGTTGATTATACTTTAACCACTATAAATCTTGTGTCTTCTTATCTACTCTTCTTTATGCTCATTTAAAATTTTTTTCATACACCAATTCAACCCCCTTTCTTGGTGCCTAGGGCCAACAAGTGGTATTAGAGCCAAGTCTTACATTCAAACCTTAATTGGGTAAGCAAAGTTCCTAGCACAAGAGGGAATCCATTCACACCTCTAGCCCTACTTTGATGGATCTGACTATACTCATTAGAATTATAGGATGGAGATCTATCATGACACATATATAGTCGACCTTTAGGATGTAATTGTCAAAGAATGGAAGCCACCCTCTAAAGTAGTGGATGGAATTAAATAACTCATTATAAGGGAAGATTGAGTTGAAGCTCATAGGACGTCAAATAGAAGAAACAAGATAGCAATGGCCATTATTCTAAGCTCTCTCTATAGGGAAGAGATTGGAAGAGTGTAACATTGCCAAACAGCACATGCCATTTGGAAGACTCTTGAGAACTATCATGAAGGCACAACACTAATTAAATCAATTCGATTGGAGATATATGTGACAAAATGAGAGCTCTTCATGATGAAAGACCATGAAAGCATCACTGAAATGATGAATAGACTCCTATCCATCATCGCTAACATGAAGAAATTCGGAAGGACTCTCACCAACTATGAGGTAAACACAAAATTCTTAAAACTCTTCCATCAAATAAGTTTGATGCAATAGTGTGCAGTATTCTAGAGTCCAATCCAGAGATTGGAAAGGAACCTATAGATGTGTTAATAGGCAAACTCTTAACTCATGAGTTGGCCTTACAAAAGGATGAGCAAATAAAGAAACTAAGGGGCTAAGGAGAAAAATCAGAAAAAGAAAGAAAAACCTTGGCAATCAAATCTTTAACAAAGGAGAATGAGGCAGAAACAACCTCTAGTTATGAAGAGAGTGACAAATAAGAAGAGAAGCTAGCAATGCTCTCAAAAAGGACAAAGGAGTTTATTAGAAGAAGAAAAGAGAGGAGAAGCTTGAAGAAGACAACTCCTAATCCTATAGAGAGATCTAATAAAGTCACTTGTTATGAGTGTGGCAAGCAAAGCCACATCAAATACAATTGTCCCAAAATAAAGAAGAAGAAGAGATGGGACAATGAGAAGAATAAGAGTTTCACAACCACTTTGGATGATAGCTCAAGTGAAGATGAAGAAGAAAAAGGAGAAGTTGCCAACATTTGCTTCATGGCACAAGAAGATTCTCCAAATGAGGTAAATACTTATTCCCACTCTCATTCAGATTTAGATATTTTGATAAGATAGGTGAAGAGCTTCTAGAGGCTCTTACTATGAGATGTGACAAATACAAGTCACAAATGAAGTCTTACAAGAAAAATTGTCAAAATTAGAGAATGATTATAAATCCCTCAATGACCTTGTAAGTGAATTGAGAGCATCAAATGATATGCTAAAAAAATCTATGAAAAACCTTTATACATCATCTTTTTCATTGGCTTCATTAAAAAAAGAGAATGACTGTCTAAAATGAGAAGTCATTGAGCTTAGAAGCTCAATCTCTATATTCCACAAAGGAAAGGAAGCTTTGGATACATTGATTGTGTCTCAAAGACCACCATTGATTAGACATGGTATATGCTTTAATGGAGCCTCTTCATGATCACAAACTATATTTGTTAGATCATCAAAACCTCAAACCTCAAGTGTCGAGGTAATTGGAAAGAAAAGTGCTCCTAACACTAAGCCTCCTAAGTCTAAGGGCAAAGGGAAGGCTCCCCCAACCTCAAGAGCCAATATTCAAAAAGCTAACTATGCCTACAAGTACAACAAAATGCATGCTCACTCTCATAAACAATTCTCTACTACTTCTCATACACATCCACGTGCAAGCATTCACATAATCAAGGTATGAGAAGGCCTCCTACTTATACTAAATTTGTGCATAGGAGAAAGACTCACAAGTCTAAACTCCAATGCCATTATTGCATGAAATTTGGGCATGTTAACATTCATTGTTTTATTAGGAAGGCTAACCTCAAATTAGAGGACCCTTTAACTCCTAACCTCCCAGGACCCAAGTATGCTTGGGTACCTAAGAAAAGGTGACTCACTTTTATTATGTAAGGGAGTGTGGCAGCCACCAAATCAAGCAATTGGCATGTGGATAGTAGATGTTCCAAGCATATGACTTGAAATAGAAAGTTATTCATGGCATTGAAGGAAAAAGAAGGTGGAGATGTCACATTTAGTAACAATGCCAAGGGTAAGGTAATTGGCATTGGAACCATTGGTAAGAATGGTTGTTCATTAATTTATAATGTTTTATTAGTTAGTGGCTCATAACATATTTTATTGAGTGTAAGTCAATTGTGTGACAAAGGTAATAAAGTCACCTTTGATCGTGGGGAATGTCGAGTCGCTACTTCAATGGATGATGAGGTTGTTTTCAAGGGTGAAAGGAAAGGCAATACCTACTCCATTAACTTAGACAATTTAGCTAACCAATCTTTTAAGTGTCTTATGTCTTTTAGCAATGAAGCTTGGTTATGGCATAGAAGGCTTAGACATGCAAGCATGGATCTTCTTCAAAGCCTATCTAAAAGAAAGTTGGTGGACGGCCTTCCCAAGACATGTGGTCCTTGCCAAATGAGAAAGCAACATCAAGCCTCCCACAAAGCAAAAAATGTTGAAAGTTCTTATAGACCTCTTCAACTAGTTCATATGAACTTGATAGGACCCACTAGAAGTACTAGCTTAGGTGGGAAGCATTATGCACTAGTCCTAGTTGATGACTACTTTAGGTTTACTTGGGTGTCCTTTTAGCTCATAAAAGCAATACTTTTGATGCTTTCAAAGTTTTGCAAAAAGAGTTCAAAATGAAAAAGGTTACTTCATTTCTTCTATTAGAAGTGGTTATGGAAAGGAATTTCAAAATGAGTCTTTTGAAACTTATTGTTCAGAGAATGAAGTTTTTCATAATTTTTCAACTCCTAGAACACCACAACAAAATGGTGTTGTGGAGAGAAAAAATAGAACACTAGTGGAAATGGCTAGAACCATGCTCAATGAGTATTCTTTATCGAATTACTTTTAGGCTAAAACCATTATTACTTCATGTTACATTGCAAATAGAGTTTTTAAAAGACCCATTCACAATAAAACTTCTTATGAGCTATGGAATGGTAGAAACCCAATATATCATATCTAAGAGTATTTGGATGTAAGTGTTATATTTTAAACACCAAGGATAATCCTGAAAATTTTGATTTCAAGACTAATGAAGGAATATTCTTAGGCTACTCCACCTCTAGCAAGGTATATAGAGTCTTTAATAAGAGTTTAATGGTAGTTGAAGAATCTATGAATGTTGTCTTTGATGATTCTAGTAAACTTGATCTTTAAAAAGTTGTTTTTGTTGTTGATCTTGTAGGTGATTTTGAAAAGTTGGAATTGGAAGACACTACAAGAAGAGAAGATAAAAACAAGGAAGGAGGTGAATCATCAAAAGAAGATGAAGAGCTACAACATCAACAAAGAGATAAGCCAAGCCAAGATCTACCCAAAGATTGGAGATTTTCCAAATATTACCCCAAGGACTTGATCATTGGTGATACTTCTAAGGGTGTAAGTACTAGATCACTACTTCATCCTTTAAATAATAATCTTACCTTTATTTCTCAACTTGAGCCAAAATCAATTGATGAGGCTCTTGATGATGAGAGTTGGGTGCTTGCTATGCAAGAGGAACTCAACTAATTTGAGAGAAACAAGGTATGGAAACTTGTCACTAGGCTTAAGGAACACTCCATTGTAGGTTGCAAATGGGTGTTTAGGACCAAGTTAGATGAGCAAGGTCTTATCACAAGAAATAAAGCTAGATTGGTTGCTAAGGGATACAATCAAGAGGAAGGCATAGACAATAATGAGAAATTTGCCCCCGTTGTAAGATTAATGGCCATTAGGATACTTTTAGCTTTTGCATGCCACATGAATTTTAAGCTTTTTCAAATGGATGTGAAAAGTGTATTTTTTTAATGGAATTATTATGGAGGAAGTCTATGTTCAACAGCCTCTCGGTTTTTAGTCACATTATTTTCCAAATCATGTTTTTGAAGTTAACAAAACCTTATATGTATTAAAACAAGCTCCAAGAGCTTGGTGTGAAAGGCTAAGTTCATTTCTCTTCAAAAATGATTTTAAAAAAGGAAAGGTGGACACCATACTATTTGTTAAAAAGCACAAACATGATACACTAATTGTACAAATCTATGTTGATGATATCATTTTTAGTGCTATCAATGTGTCTCTTTGTGAGGATTTTGCTAAGTGTATGACTACATAATTCGAAATGAGCATGATGGGAGAGCTCAAGTTCTTTCTCAGTATACATATCAAGCAAAACAAAGAAAGAATCTTCATCAACCAAGCCAAGTACATAAGGGAAATACTCAAAAAGTTTGGCATGGATGATTGCAAAGTAGCCAAAACCCCCATAAATAGTACCATTAAGCTAAACAAAGATGAATCGGTTAAGACGATAGATGAAAGAGATATCGAGGTATGATCGGATTCCTACTTTATCTTACTGCTTCTAGGTCGGATATCATGTTTAGTGTTTGTATGTATGCTAGGTTCCAGTCCTCTCCTAGGGAGTCTCATTTAAATGTTGTTAAGAGAATTTTTAAGTATTTGCATGGCACAATTCACTTATTGTTATGGTGTCTTAGGGATTCATCCTTTAGTCTCATAGGATATTCAGATGCGGATTATGCAAGTAGTTTATTAGATAGAAAAAGCACTTCCAAGACTTTCCAATTTATAGGAGAATGCCTAGTATCTTGGTTTAGCAAAAAGCAAGTGCCAATTGTCGTATCCACCGCAGAAGCTGAGTATGTTGCTGGGGGTTGTTGTTGCACCCAAGTTCTTTGGATGAAACAACAATTGAAGGATTTTGGCAAAATGATTGATCACATTCCTATTAAATGTGATAACACTAGTGCTATTAATCTTTCTAAGAATCCTATCCAACATTTTAAGAGCAAACACATAGAAATTAGACATCATTTCCTTAGAGATCATGTGTAAAAAGGTCATGTTATGTTAGAATTTATTGACACAAATCATCAACTTGTAGATATTTTCACTAAACCTCTCAATGAAAAAAGATTGAACTTCATTAAAAGAGAATTGGGAATGTTTGATGGAAGCTCCCTAAAGTGAAAATTTGATCTTATGTATGATTGTTATGTGTGTTGTTTGTTGATTATATGTCTTGTGTTTTCTGTAAGGCATATTTCAAGTGGATCACAATTTTGATTCTTTCAAAACTTATCTATTCTTTCTTATCCTTGATGACTTATAATTAGCGGTCATTATTTTATTTTCACGGTCACGAATTATAAGTCTTAGTCACCCGACTGTCAAAGCACTAATCGCGGTCGCGAAAATCAAGCTCCATTGCGATCTCATAATTTAAATTTTTTACAGTTGTGGCGCGTATTCTCGAGAAAAATTTATTCGTTACTCACATTTTTTGAAAATCGTGTTCGCGATCTAGAATTTGCGAATGTGAATTTGAGTAACTATCAAGCCCTTAAGTGATTTGACTGCCAACCATTTTCAACTGTTCATTAATCCATTTATAGCCATTTGTGCAATCCTTCAATCACTATATAACCCTCTAAATAGTGATTTACATCACTCCATCCTACTCCAAATCTCTCATCCTTCCAAAGCTCTCAAAATCTTCAATCTATTCATCTTTTGCAATGGCTTCTAAAAAGATCACGACAACAGACAAGGGCAAGGTTGTGGCGTAGATGTACTAGATGTTAATGGTTTTAGAAATTATGCAAGAGGCATACAATGCACCATAAGCTATGCATCCTGAAAGTACATAAATGTATAGAAACTTGCTGTCACATTTTTTGTGGTCAACGATGAAGAAAGATATAACAGAGTTTGTATCGAGATGTTTAACTTGCTAACAGATCAAGGCATAACATTAAGCATTGACAGGTAAGTTGCATCCTTTATCTATTCCTAAATGGAAATGGTAGAAAATTTCAATAGATTTTGTCATCAGTTTGCCTCAGACACATAAAAGGCATAATACTATTTGGGTTATTATAGATAGACTCACAAAATTTACACACTTGTTGCCTATACTACAAACAGATTTACTTCATATACTGACTAAAATATATGTTGCTGAGATTGTAAGATTACATGTCATTCCTACTTCTATTGTGTTATATAGAGATCATTGATTCACTTCTCATTTTTGGAATAGTTTACAAACAGCCCTGGGTACTCGTTTAAATTTTAGCACTGCTTTCACCCACAGACTGATGGTCAATTAGAGAGGACTATTCAGACATTAAAGTGTATGATGCGAGCCTATGTGTTAGATTTTAAAGGCAATTAGTAGGATGATTTGCCACTAATGGAATTCACATATAATAATAGCTATCACTCTAGTATTAGTATGGCACCATATGAAACTTTATACGGCAAGAAATGTATAAGTCCAATTTATTAGGATGTTGAAGGGATAAGACAGTTAAAGAGTCCCAAGATGGTACAGGATGCAGTGGCAAAAATCCAAGTAGTCAAAAGATGTTTGTAAGCTGCTTAAGAAAGGCAAAAAGGGCATGTTGATGAACATAGACGAGAAATTGAATATCACGTTGGAGATAAAGTATTTTTGAAGTTTTCACCATGGAAAGGCATTATTAGGTTTGGTAAACAAGAAAATTTAGTCTAAGGTACATTGGGCCATATGAGGTCATAGAGAGAATTGGGCCTTTGACATATTGATTGGCATTACCAATAGAATTATCTCATATACATGATGTGTTCCATGTTTCTATGCTTCGAAGGTATCAGTCTGATCTTAGCCATGTATTACTAGAACGAGAGATTGAATTGTCTGATGATATGACTTATCATAAACAACTAGTTGAAATTATTGATCAACAACTAAAATAGTTAAGTAATTGAGCGATACCCATGGTTGAAGTGAGATGGAGTCATCACTCACCAAAAGAAGCCACTTGGGAAGTAGAGGAACATATGAGATGACAATATCCCTATCTATTTTAATGTTCTAGTAAGTAAAATTTGAAGGACAAAATTTCTATGAGAGGGGGAGAATTGCAACATCCTCAACCCAAATCATGTGCATTTTAATTATGTTATATTTGAATATAAGCATCACATGGCATAAGCATGACAATAGCATTTACATTATTACATGTGAATATGAATATGATGTTTGCATAGTGGCATGACAGATTGTCATGTGTTGTATGTATGTGTGTGTTATAGTATTTGAATTCGTGGTGTTTTGGAACGTATTAAAGATATAAGGAGCATATAGGGATTAGGAGATGGATGGAGGTAATGAACGAGCGAAGAAAAGGGACTGAAGGGGAAAAGTGAACTTCCAACCAATGGAATTGATACACCATGATTTTGTCTCGTTGCAATAGGTTTACAAGTGGAATTTTTTACCCTTTAGGATCAAAATAAAGAGTTTAAATATGAGGGACAACAAAAGAAAGGGAAAGCCATGGAAGAAAGAAATAAAGGAAGAAGAAGAATAAGAAGAAGAATAGGGAGAAGAGTGAGATGCCTATGAAGGAATCCTAATGTTTTATGGTTCTAGGAAAATAGGTAAGTTAATTTATCTTCTTCCCACATGAAATTAACCCCTCATGACATGTTAATCATACATGGTTAGTAAGAATTATGAAGTATTTGAGGTGGAGCTCATGTATGAAAATTTAAACCGAAGAGAAATAAGGGCTGACTGTGTTGGTTTTATTGTTAAAGCAGAATTTCGTACCCATAGTTTCATAACCCTATAAGAGGAATTAGGGAAAGTATAAAACATGAGAGTTTTATCCCTGTGCCCCATATAGATGCATGTAAAATAGTTTTGCTTAATTTGGTGTGTGTGAGGAGATATGGCTCCTTCATTAGGGCTAGCTCACAACCAATCGAAATCACCTCAGTCTTACTGTTTTCATATATTTTGAGGACTTTATGTGCTGATTTGGACAAAGTGTAATACATAAATTTATAGTTTTATATCTCCTATAAATATTTCTAAAGCAGTTTTGCTTGATTTGTTGTGTCGTAAGAAATATGGCTCATTGATTATAACTAAACCTGTATCCGAATGACCTCATCAGTCTTATAATTAATTTTGTTTTCTAAGAATTTGATGGCTATAGATTCAGAATTTGGTAATCTATTAGACTTGAAAGTTGTATATTTATGTATTATCTACATTCTTGTAAAATATTTTTGCCAAATTTAGCATGGTTGTTGAGATATTTCCTCCTTATCACGGCTGATTGGCACCATGCTGAAAGCCTACTTGCCCTGAGATTGTCTCTTTTTTTTTTGGTGACTTTATAGACTGAATTAGACAATGAGTAAAACATGAAAAATGTTCCTTTATGTGTTCTCCAACTTTTGGTAAATCATTTTTTGTAATAACCGTGTTCATATTTGCTCTGATACCAATAATTGTAACGACCATATTCATTTACATAACTTATGTCATTCATGTCCACAATCTGTAATGCTACAATCGGTACCTATCAGAGCACTCAACATCCGGGATTTGCCCATCGGCCCCGTGATGTCATACACACTGGGATTTGCACGTCTACCCCGCGTATGCTTGACCCCTCTCTGATACCAAAACTGTAACATCTAAATTCATTTGTCAAACCAATAACTGTGACATCCATTGTTCTCATTTGTAAATAAGCTTTAATACCACAAATTGTAATGTCATAATGTGACTACAGCTGGTACCCATCAGAGCACTCAACATCTGGGATTTGACCGTCAACCTTGCGATGTCATACACACCGGGATTTGCAAGTCTGCCCCGCATGTGTTTGAATCCTCTGATACCACCAACTGTAACTATCTTCTTCAGTTGCAAATCATGGCATTTCATGTTCAGAAATGCATACACATTAAGCTTTATTCATCATACATATATAATCCCATATGTATTTAATGTACACATGTGTTAACTAATGTCAGGACCAGTGACCATAACTAGTTCCTATCAAATATATGTACATGACGCAAGGAGAAAGAGTTGGAATTCAGCCGACGACCTGTGTTCCATGTGTCTTTATGCACCAAAATGTCCAAACTCTATGTTTCAGTGTCTGAAAAATAATTGCGATTTGGTGAGTCGCGACTCAGTGAATAAAAACACTAATCAAATTCTCATGGCATAATCCATAATCAAATATCATCAAGATACATTGCAAGTATAACAATTGACTATGCAAGTGCAAATGCAATAACTTTGTTTTTGTCGTGCCCGAGTAAGGCAAACATTGCTCCCGGGATATTCATGTGATTCATGTAACATATGATTTGGGACCTATTGGTCCATCTTCCTATTTGACATATGATTTGGGACCTATTGGTCCATCTTCCTATTTGATATATGATTTGGGACCTATTGGTCCATCTTTCTGTAATTCACTTGACATATGATTTGGGACTTATTGGTCCATCTTCCTGTGATTTGCAAGTGTTTGACAAGTCGGTCACAACACCCCTTTTAGTTCCATATGTAAGTGCTTATTCACAAATGATATGCCAAGTAATCGTTAAGAGCATTTAATTCTCAATTGGCATGTATTCCTATGTAGCATGTAACAATTCAATCATATATACATGTAGTAGGACATAATCATATTATTCCCATGTAACATGTAACAATTCAATCATATAAACATGTAATAGAACATAATCATATTATTCCCAGGTAACATGTAACAATTCAATCATATATACATGTAATAGAACATAATCATATCATACAATTATCACATACACCCATTGAATCCAATTATGGTTTTTACTCACCTTTTGATGTGACCAACCTTTATGGTAGGGATTTTTCAAAGTATTGAGATCCTAA
>CATIWR010123455.1:0-20002 GCA_949677035.1 Omphalea diandra | reverse complement strand
CTGTGTGGTAACAATATATATATTTATAGCCTATGTGGCAACTAAAAATGAAAGCCTTTATGGCAGTGATATCTGTAGCCTATATGGCAGAAATTTATGACATCGCGTGTGGAAATAACCTTTAATAGCCTATGTGGCATTTAAGAGGAAAAACTCTTTATTTTCGTACACGGATATGATGATGAGTTAATTATGTTTAAATATTGTTATGTTATTTGAGATTGAAGTATCATTATGCATTTACTTACTGAGTATGCAAACTCACTCTTTTGTATAAAATCTTATTTCAAGAAGAGTAGACTAAAGATTGCATCCAGTATACTTTTCAAAGTCGCTGTCTAGCTGTGTAATAGAGGTTGGGCCAGTATGCAATCAGTTAGTATTTTAATTTGATTATTCATGTATGTTTTATTGTAAATAATACTAAGTGGTGAATAAAAGACATAATGCTTAAAAGAAAAGATAAAAAAAAAAAGAAAAAAATTTTTTTTTATCCGGTCTTTTAAATGACAATGGATAGACTTAGAAAGATATTTAAATGATTAGTAACTGGGATGTCACACATACTCACTGCTATAAATAGCCAGACCCTATACCATAGCTTGTCCCATCACTTGATAGTTTCTTATCAACTTACTTATATTTTTGTCCTTCACCAACCTTTTAACCTTTCTTAACAATCTATCTATCACATTTCTTAGATCAATTCATATAAATAAATGACAACGCCCTCTTTCTGTTTGTATCGATAAAACTATCAAGAAGATTAGGAATGGTGAACAAATGTCTTAACAAAATAAAAACCACAAAATGTAACTTACCTCCAAATTATTGCATCTAAAAAATGGTGGTCTGGGTTCTCTTCTATCTAGGATGTTCTTAATGACGCTTGTTTCCCACATTCACAAATGGGGCAGTCATACACTTGAAACATCTTCTGCTGATTTCTGAAAGATGAAGAAGATAAGAAATAGAAAAACAAAAAGGTTAGCTTTTCCTTTTCGTTTTAGAGGTTTTTAATGTTGAAGGAATGATGTAGCTGTTGCCTTTGATTTTGGGGTTCTGATCTAGTATTGCAAGAGAGAGAAATAAGAGAATGCAAAGAGAGAGAGTAGAGAGAGAGAGGTGTGTGATGATGGAAGAGAAGGGCTAAACATCTAATTTAAATTTGTATCAACGTTGTGCTCAAAATTAAAAATAAAAAATTTTATGTGACTAATCGACATTGAGGACAACAAAGTAAATTAATGATAAGTTGAAGGATGATATGTGGAAATTATTTTCATTAGCTATAATTATTTTTTCTTAGCAAGATACTATTATTATTATTATTATAAAATATAATATAATTTATTTGTAAAATGTTTTATTACCTTTTTTGAGATATTATACATATTTTTATTGTATCATAAAGTAATATGTTTTGGATTAATTATTATGAATCCTCTGATATTTGTCATATTTAATTAAGTTATTCATCACTTTTTAATATTATATTAAATAATTCTCACATTTGTCCTATTACACTAAAAAATCATTTCAACGTTAAAAATGTCATTTTTTATTAGAAAAAAATCTATTCAAAAGTGAGTTTTAGATTTTGTTGGATTAATTATTTTGAACTTTTAATGTTGGTTATATTTAACTAAATTGTTTCTCATTTTTTAATGTTATAGTAAGTCATTCCCTATTAAAATGTTTTTCCGACATTCATATGAATTTAATAGAAAAAAGACTTTTTAATACCGAAATGACTTTTTAATGTAATTAAGCAAAATGATGATTTAATAATATTGAAAGGTGAGACGACTTAGTTAAATGGTTTAGTTACTCCAAATCTTTTAATGTTTGTCATATTTAATTAAATCGTCTCAATTTTCAATATTATACTCAGTCATCTCTTATATTTGTTCTATTATATTAAAAAGTCTTTCGGGTCAAAAATAAAATTTATATTTTATTGAGTTAATTACTTTAAATTTCTAATATTTATCATATTTAATTAAACCGTCTTTTTTTAAAAAAATATTATACGATATCATTCTCATGCTCCATTATATTAAAATTTTTTTATGAGGTTCAATGAATTTAATGAAAATTTTTTTAGTGTAATAAAGTAAAATATGATAGATAATTTTGTATAATATTAAAAAATAATAAATAATTAAACTGAATTAAATTAAATATAATAAATATTAAAATGTAGAATAATTAATCTTAATTAAATATGATAAATATTAAAGGTAGAGTAACCCAATTTTTTTTGTTTTGACGGTAGAAAATTTATTAAGGCCAGTCATTATTCATTTGTAAACGTTAAACACCTGCTGGCATAGGAATCACCGATGTGGCGAAGGACAGTGACGACGACCGCAGCAGCACTCGAGGACAAGAAATGGGACGCGCTTGTTATAGGCGGTGGTCATAACGGCTTGACAGCCGCTGCCTACCTTGCTAAAGCTGGACTCTCCGTCGCCGCGCTAGAGCGGCGCCCCATAATCGGGGGCGCGGCCGTGACTGAAGAGCTGATTCCAGGTTTCAAATTCTCTCGCTGCAGCTACCTCCAGAGTCTCCTCCGCCCCTCCGTCATCAAGTAGTAAATACCTGTCTGCATTGTCCTTTTTATGTTTTTTTTTTTTTTTTTTTTGTGAAACTGAATTACTGTATGGTTTTGCTGTGGAATGGCAAATTAAAGAGAGTTGGAGTTAGGAAGACATGGATTGAAGCTGTTGAAGAGAAATCCGTCATCATTTACGCCGTGTGTAGATGGACGTTATCTTCTCTTAGGACATAATAAGGAGCTTAATCATTCTGAGATTTCCAAGTTCTCAATTCGAGATGCTGATGCTTACCCTAGGCAAGGCAACTTCTATTGCCCTCTTTTTCTTTTGTAATGATTCTGAAAAATTGCATTATATTTATATGTCGTTGGCTTAGCTGACAAGGGCGGCCATGCACCAACTGTTATCGACTGCCGGCTAATATCTTGATTATTCGAAATTAAGTTTACATTAAATTGCTTTTCATCTATGGCTAATATCTTCAGCCTTTGAGTTTTTGAATTAAGGCTCATTTGGTTCAAACTGCAAAATTGGAATCAGAATCGAAAAAGGAAATCACTATTTTTCTTCAGTATTTGGTTTGTTAGAAACTCAGAATTGATTCATTTATTTCTATTTTTTTGCAGTATTAAAATCGATAACTAAACATAAAATTTATATAATGTTATATCCTAAATATAAATATATATTATAGTTGAGAATGAAATTGTTATATTATTTTTATTTTTTTATTAGAGATTTTTAATAAAATTATATATTTCTTGTTATTATGTTATTATTTAGAATTTTAATTTTATATTTCTTTTAATATTTTTAATTTCATAGTTTAGTTTGTATATTTAATTTTGACATTATATTTTTCATGTCAAGTATTTAAATGATTGATCAAATAATATATGTTTGACTTGATTTCCATGAGAATGAGAATTGCATTGCCTAGGGGGAGAGGAAATGGATGATTCCCTCGTTTGGGGAAATCCCACTCTGATTCCAGTGCATTTTTATGTGAACCAAATACAAGAAATCAGTATCACTCATTCCAATTCTGATTCGGAAGGTTTTTTTCTTTTGCCAACCAAATGATCCCTAGATGGTTTATGTTCATTTCCTCTTCTTTTTTTTTTTGGTCATCTGATTGTCTATATTGAGTAAGTTGTCATATGCAGATATGAGAAGCAGCTTGATAATTTCTGTAAGTTCCTGGATCCACTTCTGGATTCAGCTCCTCCAGAATCGTTGCAGACTGTCTCGTCTTTTAATGATTGGTTCAAGGACAGAATACAGAAATCAGCCTTTTGGGTTCGTTGTTTGAGGCAGGCTCTCTCCTTAGGTCAGAGAGAGATGTTGTAAGTCCTCTTTTCTACTAGTCTTTATCATATAGATTTTGCTCCAACTAAGTGAGAAAGCACTAGGATTATTATTCTTCAGTCAAACTCTTTCAAATTTCTTACATTGAGATAAATAAATACCCTGAATGATGGCCTTTTCTCATGAAATGTGTTTATTGATTCTTACAGGGACTTAATGGAGCTTCTATTGTCCCCAGCTTCAAAGGTTTTGAATAACTGGTTTGAGGTCATCCTTTTATATCTTCTCATGCTATTTGGCTATTTCATGGATTAAATTTCTTTTTCAATTCTCAACATGCGCCTTCGTTTCTGTTTCATTGAAACTTCTCAAACACCAAAGTGCATCGAGTATTTGCTTAAACATCATTACATGCACTTTTATCCAATGCCTCTGTTTTTTTCTATAATAACAAAATGGTTGCACCTTATTTGTAAATATTATTTATTCTGAATACATCTCAAAACTAAAGCTATTTCCTGCCGTTTTGAATCTATTCTATTTTTGAAAGGGTGGAGGAAAAGAATTTTCTATAAGTTTCTTGTGGGATTTGATTATCTTAGGTTGTAGGAAGCTTACTCAGCACATTTTGCTGAAGTTTCTGTGCTTAGTTGCTAATAAAAGTGTTTGTAAAGATGCCTTGATTTCAAACCTTGTAAAGTTTTGCTAACCTCAGCTTATTATTTCTCTTCTGCTGAATTTACAGACACATGTTCTGAAGGCAACCCTTGGAACAGATGCTATAATTGGTTCCACAGTAAGACCTCATTATTAAGTCAAAGCTTATTGGTTATGGATTTCTTTCCTTATATAAAGCTCAGAAACAAACAAATCCATGGATATACATCTTTTGGTTTGTGCTTTTCTGATTGCAAGAGAGAGATGGGTTCATGATGAGGTTCAGAAGAATAGATTGAAAATTAAATCTTTGTCCGTATAGAAGCACTGATAGATAAATTGGACTCTTTAACAATATATTGCAGGGAAGCGTCCACACACCAGGAAGTGGATATGTGCTGCTACACCATGTCATGGGAGAAACTGATGGGGCTCGTGGAATTTGGTCGTATGTATTTCTCCTACTGGCTTGATGTATGAATTATGCATCACTGATATGGGAATCTGTAAATTTTCTAAGATCCCTTTCTTTTTCTATCTCTGTTTTGACAGAAGATAACAATATGAGGCAACATTGTCTTATTGTGCATAACATCTTCAAGATTCTTGCTTAAACTAATCAATACTTGGCTTCAACTGATTCCAAATTAATTATTTGAATTGATATTCATTTTTCATTGCTATTGTAAGTTACCTATTGATGCAGTGGTTTCACTTGCAGTGTACATTTATATGCTCTTCTGTTGATGTTCATGATCATACTGAATTATTCTAATTGTAGGTACGTTGAAGGTGGGATGGGCTCAGTGTCCTCTGCTATTGGTAATGCTGCCAGAGAAGCTGGGGCTCATATTGTGACGAGTGCTGAGGTATGTTTGCATGAATTATTTTCCAGTTGTGAGCTTCTTTTAAAGGACTGAAATATTAAAAATCCAGGAACAAACTGTATGCCATATTTTGCTCATTAAAACTGTTCCCTTCCTAATGTGATGTTTCTTTGAAGGTCTTCCATTGCCTACTTAGTTGCAGTTTATTGGTGACAATCAGATCTCTATACATCAATATCACTCTGTGCTTTTATTTTGTTAGCCACAATTGATAGTTAAATTGGGTTCTTTTCCATCTCTGGAATGCTGAATTTGGCATGCACTGTTATTTAAGTTGTATTTGGTTTTTGAATTATATTTAACAACTTAAGCATGATAATGCTTTGATCATAATATTATTTCATGTTTCATTGTTATGTCTAACTGTTTTATGTTGCTGACAAGTGTTCTTTTACACAACCTTCAATAATTTCTTGTGTTTGTTTAGGTTTCAAAAATGTTGATTAATGATTCTGGCACTGTAAATGGGGTTAGTTTCACTTTGCACCTCCCTCAACATACATGATTATTAACTCAAATCAAACTAACAAGGGATATTATGCTTTTAGGTATTACTGACTGATGGTACACGGGTGCTTTCTTCAGTTGTGCTGTCTAATGCCACTCCTTACAAAACTTTCATGGTTAGGTGTTAATTCTGTCTATTAATTGATAATCCCTATGAGTAATGTTGTAAATAACGCCCTAAACATATTTTAGTTCTGATAATAATTTTACTTATCTAATACAGGAATTAGTGCCCAAAAATATCCTTCCTGAAGAATTTTTTCGTGCCCTGACAAACTCAGATTATAGTTCTGTAAGCTTCATTACCTTGGAGTTTAAACTATCGCCACGCTTGTACAGTTTGCTATTCATCAGAGTTTTCTTGTTTCTTTGCTGTCTTATGAAACAGGCTACTACCAAGATAAACATTGCTGTTGACAAACTGCCCCAATTTCAGTGTTGTCCATTGAGTCACTCTGATGCAGGTCCTCAGCATATGGGCACCATTCATATTGGTTCAGAAAGGTATTGCTTTCAGTATTACAAATGAACCTATTGCTTAGAGAACTATTGATTAATGAGTAAACACTTAAGAGTTGTAAGGAAAATATCTATTATTTTTTTGGTTCAAATAAGTCCAGACTATTTAACAGCCATAAACTGTGAAATTTTCCTATGTACTTGAAAGAATTGACTATATCTATGTGGCATAAGCCATTCATCCATTTAAGATGTATTATAACCCAAAGTAATACCGTAAATGAAATACAAATTGTTGCTAGGCCATTACAAACAATTAAAATTATTAAAACATCATATATTTACTATTTTCTTGCAGTAGAAATTAGTTATACAAATTGGAAAGTTCATCTGGATAATAATTTGACTTAAAATCAAAAATGCTGGAGTGGGGTAGGGTGCGAACTTAGGATTGGGGTGGGGAGGGGGGGAAGGGGTAGGGAAAGCAGGTTGTGTGGAATGAAGGATTAATGGACTAGCAAAAATCTAAGAAATTTTTGGAGCATGGTGTCCCTTCCAAGTTTCCTCTCCTCTGCCCCTGGTTTGTCTGAAGTGGAAAAAATCCAACATTTGTCGATCCCAAGCTTTAAGTTCGGAGCTTAAGTCACTTGATATGGTGAGAAATTGTGAGCCCCTTGTTCTGATCTCATTGCAGTACTCTTAGAATTAGGCTTTAGATGTGCTCTAGAGTTGGTAATGGTAATTATGACGGGCATCTGTGATATAAGTTTGTGGTCAATTACTGGTTACAAAATCTTGAATTGTAAAATTTTCCTACCATCTTGTAAACTATCATATTTTAAATTATTATATTAGTATATTTGATGTTGGTACCTTATTGAACAATTGAAAAATACTGTGTGGGCCTTACGAATGTTTTGTCTCTCTTTTAACAAGTATGGAGGAGATCGACTTGGCCTGTAAAGATGCTGTCAATGGGTTACCATCGAGGAGACCTGTTATTGAAATGACAATTCCTTCTGTGTTGGATAGTACTATTTCTCCAGTTGGTATGTAAAACTTTGCCTTTTATGCATCTGTCATTTGATGTATTGGCATTTTCCTTTATTCTATATCTCTTATGTTTATCCTGAACAAAAAGAAAGATAACTATTTGTTTGCTAAGTCATGGAAATGCCATAAAAATTATGATCATGTTCTAACTCTGTGGCAGTCTCAGACTACCAGTTTTGTTAATCAAGTCAGAGATACTGGGTCGTTCCAATTTTGCACATGCTTTTGACAAATGCAACCTTATTTCTTCTTCTTTCCTTTTTCCTTTCATAAACCTTTATGGATCCAATAAAATCAAGTTCTATCATAAAATTGAGCTTAAATATTTATAGAAAAAATAGAAATAAAAATAATAAACTGCATAACTGGAACTTAGGTCAGAAGCCAATTTCTCTCATAGGCATTTTAGATGCTTTCCAAATTGATGACCAATAGCATAAATTTTTACTTCCAATTTAGAAATTCTGAGATCTTTCATGATTGCAGATATTCCACTTCTATTTTTCCTTCTTAATTTAGTATATATCTCTTCATCTATGTTTTTCTTTACATCTTGTTTTCTTTTCTGAGTAGCCAAAATAATTCATCCAGCATTATCAACAGAGTTACCATTGAGTGTATGATATTTCATCTAACATTTAATGGAATCTCATTATCTTTTTGTAGGTAAGCATGTGATAAACTTGTTTGTTCAGTACACACCTTACAGTCCATCAGATGGTAGCTGGGGAGATCCTGCTTATAGAGTGAGTTTGACTCTAGCAGCTTCTATTTGCAAGCTTGGATCTTGTGGTGAATCTTCCCTTTTAATGCCAATTCTTAGTGTCCAATCCAACACCCTCCCCCTCGCCTCTGGGCCCTCCCCTGGCACAGGTTCCCAAAATCCCCGCCAATTCGTATCCTCACACTCCTTTATTATTTCCTTGTCGAATATAAGCAACTCTTCATATTCCCATACCTTTCATTTTTGATGTGCTGTGTTATTGTGTTATGTAGGGCACAGCCATTCTCAGGCTAAAACGGGAGAGTTTCATGAAATTTGAGTATCCTAATTTTCATTCTACTTTTTACAACACTGGGAGATGATCTGTGGTGCAGGAATCATTTGCAAAGAGATGTTTTAATTTAATTGAGGAATATGCTTCTGGCTTCAGCTCATCAATCATTGGTTTTGACATGTTGACTCCACCGGACCTCGAAAGGGAAATTGGCCTGACAGGTACTTGTAGCTATACTTGGGAATTTAGGCAGGACATTTGGAATTTGACTATGGTTATCTGGATGTGTAGTCAACCATCAGATATTTAGATCTAGGTTTAGTTTGAAGGTAATGAGACTGGCTTCATTATTGTTGTATTGATTCATCTGCTTCCTATATCACTAAGCAATATAGATATTATTGGGTTCTCGACAAATTATTGAATTTTAACAATTTCTGAGTCTTGAATGATCTGTAACAGGGGGTAATATATTTCATGGTGCTATGGGATTGGATTCCCTCTTCCTCATGCGACCTGTTAAAGGATGGTAAAGACAACAAATGCATGTTTGAGTAGTATGACTGCCATGATTGTCATCCTTTCCTGCATCAATGTAATTGAACTAAATCTTTTCTTTGGGATACAGGTCAAACTATAGGACTCCTCTCAAAGGGCTGTACCTGTGTGGAAGCGGGAGCCATCCAGGTGGTGGTGTGATGGGTGCACCTGGACGCAATGCTGCACGTGTAGTTCTGCAGGATATTAAAAATCATTAAATTACACAAACTTGCAGCTCTGTAGTCCAAAGGTTCTCAAACTTCCAACCCACATCCTTCCTGAGTGATGTGTTATGGTAGTTTGGTTGTATCATTTATCTCAATGCAGTACAATATGTTCTTTACATTGCTTTAAGATACAGTTAAGCCGACCAACGGACAAGGTTTGATCGGATATTAATTGAGGGTTAATGGCAAACTGTTACATGGCAAAAAAATATAGCCGCTCAAGTAGTTAATTAGTAAGCTCTGTTATTGGAGTGAGTGAGAGAATAGATATGCTGAGCTGGCACAAGTCTTCATATTGTGAGGTAGCTGTAACAGTGTTGGGGCTGTAACCAATCAACAGTATATTGCCTGCTGAGATCCTCATTTGTATTCGTTGATTGATGAATTGATTTAATGAGAGATCTATTCTATTTGCATCTAGTATGTTCTTCCCTTTATTTTTCCTCATTTTTACGGTTATCCAACACTTCACAGTTTTTAACTCAGAATTTAATCACTTTTTTGTTGGAACTCTGTAGGATAAGAGGAGACGGGTATAGATGCCAAGGGGATAAATCTATCTCCTTCAACTCCCCTCCAACTAGGCCAGGCTAAGCTGGCATTGTTAATAACTTCTTTGAAAATGCATTAAGATGGTCTACACTTTATGTTGCAATGAATGGATAATTCAAGCAATTGTACGTTCAGTGCATCAGAATGGATAGTTAGAGAAAATTGTACTAGTATATATGCCACATCATTTGAAGTAACATTTTAGATGTCAACTGCAACGATCAATTATACTGAATGTCTCCAAGAATAGGATTTGAAGTATTAACCATAGTCAGTGCCCAGGGCACATGAAGCAATTGTCAAAAGTCTGAAATTGACTTTTATCATTTGCACAGTATATTACATAGCTAAAAAGTAGTGAATCAAGAAACAACCACTATAATGAATACAAAAAATTGAGTCATATCCTACAAAATGCCCAGCTGTTCAACTGCTTGATCGAGTAACATTCAAACAATTGCATACCAACAGAAACTAATTTGCAATTTTAACAAATTTCTTACATGCTAATATTGGGCTTTCCATTTTTCTAAGGTCATTAGAACATAATCAAACAAACCTCATGATTTAATCAGTCATATATTGTATCTCACTGTGAATGTTTCTCACAATCGATTGTTTAAAACATTGACCAAAAGAAATAGACTAACATCGCAGCCTGCTTAACACACGTCCAACTCACCAGAAACAACTTCAGGTATGAATCATAACATTCAATGATAATGGCAATTATTTTAACATTTTTGGAGTCTATATCAATGACCTACCGATTCCTCCAACCAGAAACAGTTTTTGGGACTAATGTGATCGAATTTGAGGATGCTTCTAGCCTGCATTCACAGGTACACTTTAGATACATGCTCTGAAATATTTGTCAGTGTGCATGTGTGTGTGAGCATGTATGTGTGTGTGTGTGTGTGTGTGAGAGAGAGAGAGAGAGAGAGAGAGAGAGAGAGAGAGAGAGACTTTGATATTGCTTCAACAGCCTTCATAACTTCTGCAGAACTTGTTTCAAGCACCTGGCCTCCAAAAATGATCTCATCTAAAATCGTATGCAGCTGAAAAGAATTAGGGAAAGCATATATTAATAAATATTCCATGTCCACTATAGCAAATAGCAGATCAAACTTCCAGGTCCAAGGATGAAATAAAAACTACCAAAGAGCTTGTTAAAACTAACTCATTAAGTCTTTTAGGAATGATGTTATTAGAGAATATTATTATTCAAATGATATAGGAAATCATACTCACCTTGCTGAAATTGAACACTATGTCAAGCTCACAAACATTTCTGAAGCATTTGTCCAGTGTTTCTACAAAAACTGAAGGCATGGGCGTTTTACTTAGGCACAAACTCCAAAAAAAAAAAAAAAGGCAATTAAACAGGAAATTTCAATATTTAAGATAAGAAATCAGTTTTTGTGAACCCTATACAGTTAATTGAGTTACAAAAAACATAAATGATTAACCTCATCATAAGTTCCAGAAGTCATTCGCAGTTCTTGAAAGTTATCCAGCCAGAATCTCAAGGGATAAATAGTTAGATTAAAAGCCACATAATAGCCAGCAAAATGAACAAAAATGTGCATATATCAGTTAATGAAGTTAAAGGTTAGGAAGTTTAAGAAAATCTTGAGCATCACCAGAAGGCAGAAGTAAGACTGCAGAAACTACTCAATTAATCACTGAAACCAACATTTGCTCTATAAACAAAGCTAAACAAAAAAAGTACAAGCATCTCTTCCTATTGTGTGCGCATTAGTTTGACTTTCCTGCTAAGTCTGATTCATATATCGAACATCCCTAAAACTTAAAATGCATATGCACTAGCTTACCATCTGTACCATTATCTTCGTTTGGTAATGAACTAGTCATCAATCATCAAATTCTGACTAAAACCCATTTTATAAAATGTTCCAAAATTTACAGACATTTAATCTAATTAGATAATTCCGCATTTCTGATTAATAACACACCTTGTATGAGATCCAGGACAGCAAGCTCATTTTCACTACCATCAAAGACAAACACAAAGTAGAGAGTCGCATAATGCTTGTATACAAGACGACAATCCTGCCATAGATTGACCCAAAAAAGGAAAAAAAGAAAAAAGCACCCTTAAAGTAAATAATAGAATCGGCCATGCCAACCTAAAAGGGCATAATAATATGCTCAAATACCACACACACAGAGGTATGTAATACCGGACCGAAGAAAGAATCAGCCTCCATGAAATTGCTAACATTCTCAGCTCTACTGCATAACACTGCATTAAAATTTAAAACCCAAATTAGAAAAGGAAAAATCTCACTTGATAGAGTTTGTTAAGTAGAGAATTAAAGATAGATCAATACCTCCAAACACGTTGCGGATGAGCTCCTGTTGCCTCTCCACAGGCTAACCTTACAAAATAAAGAACAGCTATTGAAAAGGGAATTTCAAGAGATTACTATGACAACTTGTTAAAAATTTAATCCAAATATTACCAAAAATTCGTAAAATTTGGAGAGGCGAGGTTTGCCTTGCGTATTGATTACCATCACCGCTTTTATCATTTTCGTTTATCTTCAGCGTCTCCGTATCTCTCTTGCGTCGATTGATTCTAGTCGTCTACAGCTGAAAATTGAACAGATCGTCGCCGACGGATTGTTTTTTCGAAAATTGGAAACGACATGAGAACAGAACCGAGTTTTGTTATTTATCCGGTCGAACTGACCCAAACCGGTTTGACCCACCTCTAATAGCACAGAAGCAGGAAATGGGAAATATGGAATATGCATAACATTTTTCAAACGCAGAAAATGAAATGTGAAAAAAGCAAGTAAATATAAAAATTAAGAATATATTTATAAATATTTTTTAAATATAAAAAATAAAAATATATATATATATATATATATATATATATATATATATATACATTTATAATAAATATTGACGTATAATTATAAATCATACTAAAATTAATTACTTTACTTTTATAAGATATGATCAAATCTTATTAAATATAATTTTAAATTCACAATAGACACAATGAATTTTACCATCATTAATTAAAAGAAATGTTTCAATTTTTTGAAAATTATAAAAATAATCAAAATGTAAAAATAATATTTCTTAAAAGGAAATATTTTTTACATGTGAAAATGTCTAGAGTTTATGCAGTATATTTGTGTTCAAAATATTAACGCCTGCCAATAAACCAAATAGCATAGCATTAAGATATTATGTGTCTTTTCAGAGTGGAAATATAAGTTTTTTAGAGTGAAAATACGAGTTAATATGGGTAATGAAGATATATAAAATAAATATAAGTTAATTATTTAATTTTTTACTTAAAAATTATTTAATGAATCTGAAACACTTGAAAATAGTGCCCACTTTATAAACTAATAGTCTATAGTATCTAACTATTAATATAGAGAGAAATTTTTTTAATATTTAAAAAAACTCATAAATGAGATGGCATTATGCTTGTTATATTTCTCTAACTACTTTCTGTAAAACTTAGAAGTTTGTTTATTTTTCATTTCTTACGGATATTACTAAAAAAAATAATTTATTTAAATGCCCAAAAACACTATAAATTGTGTCTAAATTATTATAATAAATTATAATTATTCTACACAGGGACCAAACGTATATTAATTTTATAAGGGCATAGTGAGAATAATTTCGCAAAGCTTATCGACCACAAATTTGGTAATGTAATTAGCAGCAACGAGAATTTGTTCATATTGTATTGAGAAGAAGATGGAGTAATTAAAGAAATTTGAATCAATCAGCAAATCAAAGTTGATTATGGTAATCTACCACTGTAAACCGATAGTAGAGCTGACATTTAATATGAATTCAATTCATTCAAAAAATTATAAATTTATTCTTCAAAAGTTGAAATAGTTAGTTAATTTTATCTTTTTTTTTTTGTTTGTTTTGAAAATTTGATTAACAAAGTATAATTTTCAAACATTATAATTTTGAATATATTTAATTACAGTAAAATACAAAATCAAAAGCACTTTTTCAATAAAAAAAAAAAGTAATTTAACGAGAAAAGATCAATAGATGCATTTTTAAAAAAATAAAAAATTATCTAAAATAATTTATAATCATTTTTAAATAAAATATCTATAATTAATTAATTAATTATGATAATATAATATTTTATAATATATTTTTTGAAAATTAGTAAATAAATAAAATATGAAATTAAAATTCTTTTTAATAAAAATATATTAACGAAATCTATAAAATTTTATTTTTTTTAAAAAAAATAGAAAATATTTATCAAACAGTTATTTTCTTTCAAGGTAACCTTTTAACCCAAAAGAAAGCCATAATTGGGATTTTTCAAAATTAATGGCCCAAGGCAACGGTCACTTTCAAAATGTCAGATTAATAAAGATGTAGACCCCCAGCGGAGCAGTGGATGATTCTCCCTTTTCTTCAACTCAGATGGCACGGCTATTACCTCATTGGGAAGCAGGACGTGTCGGCGCATGGCACCTCATCAGCAACGGCAAGAAGACGATATAGATCCCATCAACATTCTTCTACCAGATCTTTAAACAAGGCGAGAAGTGATTGAATGTCCTAGAAGACGGCGCATCGAAGCAGCAGCATTATATCCACTCGATCGAGTAAAAAATACTGATCAGGCAGCTGCCATCACAAGGCCTATCCTTCCAACTCAGCCACCACTCTCGTCACTCTCCTTGACCACCACTGCTCCTATCCCGCCGGCAGTCAATTCTCTCCGATCCTCAACGGCACACAACTCAATATCCTCGAGCTCGGCTAGGGCACTGGCCTAGTCGGATAGCAGCGGCCGCGACGTTCCGTGCTAATGTCACGGTCACCGACTTGCACCACGTGATTCCTAATCTCCAATTCAACGTGGACGCCAATGCAGAGACGGTGGCACTTCAAGGTGGGAGTGTCAAAACGGCGCCGCTTAGGTGGGAAGGCGATGGGGACGGTGACGTGGAGGTCATAGGGCGAGATTTTGATCTAATACTGGCGTCTGATGTGGTTTACTATGATGATCTATATGAGCCGCTGCTCGAATACGCTGCGTCGTTTACTGATGGGTGGATAGAAGAGGGTTGTGTTTGTTATGGCGAATTTGAGGTGGAAGAAGGATTCCGTGTTCTTTAGGAGGGCAAGGTAATGGTTCGACGTTGAGGTTATCCACGTGGATAGTCCGTGCCAAGGGTCCAGGATTTGAGTAGCTGTTAACACTTGAAAATAAGGGTCCAAAATTGAACGCAGATCAAGAACGAGAGTGTTGTGTTTGTATGTGCTTTATTCAAGGAAAATTGCATTTGGGCAACTAGAATTTATCTAAAGAAAGCAAAGCATTAGGAGATAAAGAGGCATAGCTTAAGAATAAGTTACAGACGCAGAAAATTTTTTCTACAAAACTGAAAAATGTGAGATTGACACGAAACCAACTATAAATTAACTTATTTTTACAACAGAGGCAATTTTTAACATAACAGGCTAAGGCACCCTCATCATCATCATCATCATCTTGGAAACAGAATGCATCGTAAGTCTTTCAGAAAGCAAACAACACGTACATATATCACCATATACAAACCAAATATATAAATTAATTCTCTGCAAAGTGAGAACCACCAATTGCATAGAGGTTTACCAGTGGGTTTTTTACGAGGATCAACCATCATAGTGACCAACAAACAGGTTTTCCCACAATGATCAAACATTAAGGTAGAGGAAAAACTTGTCATTTACGACATGAATACACAATCTCATCGCTTCCTCAGTGGTGAGCCTTTAACCACTGCTTTCATACTTCGTGAATCCCTAAAGCAAACGAAGTGCGCAAGTGTTTTCCCATTGGGATAAACTGCAAAAACGCTTGTTCCAGTTTTCTTGTTGCAAAGAGAACACATACTATCACTGGTTATCTTTACTACTGTTTTCCTTTGGTTGTCCAGTTCATCTTTCACCTGTTTTCACAAAATCAAATTTTTCAGAAAAGCAGAAGTCAAACATTGTCATACAGAGTATGTAATTGTACAAAACATGATCACAATAAACAAGAATCTGACAGAGCAGTTAAGAATACCATAAGCAAAATGCACAGATTTTACAATGATGAAGAAAAAAGATGCAGAGCTAAGCAATTGAATATGAAGAGTATCAGTGACTTCAGATTAAATGGCTTGATATACATTTGGCTTGGATTTGAATATAATATATAATGCAACTCTTATATTGAACATTCTCATCAAGCAGGGCCTAGCAGCACAAATCAGCAAGAAATGACACGAGAACCACGTTAAGGCAACTATGATAAGGGATATTGAAAAAGTGGCTAAAGCAACGCATATCTTGGACAGTATATTATGCAGACAGACTTTCAACAATTGCTTGTCAGATTTGTTGCTATCAGGCTCATTATGCTTGAGTCTATAAATGGACCAGTATGCTTAATAAACAGCTTGTGGACATGCTCAATAAACACTTGTTTGTGCTCGTTTACTAGGATAAGCGCACAAGTGTGAACACAGTTTTTGAACTCATTTAACAAATGAACAAACTGAAACAGAGATGAACCCAACTCGGTTTTGTTCATGAACATGCTCATTCTAAGCTCGAATAGGGAAGACTTCGCTTGGCTTGGCAACTTGTTTGCCCTCCTAGTTTTTACCTTTTTGGGCAATAAAAGTGGATACCAATATAGCTTAAGCACAAATCCAATCTAAATCTCTTTATATGCAATACAAGATGCAAAATAGAAACAAATAAAACGGCAGAATTCCACTGTCATTAATAGAAATATATCCTCACACAAAGGTACCTTCTAAAATCAATCCTGGGTATTTTAGGAGTCCTGTAGATAATTCTTTATTAATGTACTCCCCAGGCAGATATATGTACTATAAAATGAATACCTGCAACTTCTCACTCTGCCTCAAGCTCTTGATAACTGAGAGATTCCGGTATGCTTCACTGGATTTTCTCATAAGAGGTCCAAGAAAAGGAAGCAAATTCTGAAGAGGAAAAACAAAACAAACCATCGGAATGAAGCTTATTGTTACTATTCTGATGACCAATAAAGCAAATTTATTGAAAAATTGATGACAAATTGCACAGTAAGCAAATACAAAAAATGAAGGCTGTTCCTATCTATGAGAAGAAACATAATACAGAAATCGTAATATAAAGTTTGACTTTGAATATCAAAATGCAGGTGACTAGGAGGTCTAGCTAGTAACGACAAAAAAATCATGATATAACAACAGCACTAAGCCCAAATAGATGCTTCAAATAACATAATTAATATATATGATGGGAGCATCAAACAGGAAAGGGGACAATAGTATTTCAAGTCCATTAATTTCTTGTTGCATACTAAATACCTGCAAATTTGTTTTCTTTGGTAGAAGTTTTAGGGCCAGAGCTCCATTAATTCTGTCCCACCTTCGGCTCAAAAGGTCAAGAACCTCATCAAGCATAATCATAGAACCTCCTTCCTCACTAAATTCATCTGCATCACCATCACTCTTGCCACTGTCAGTGCCACTAAGACTAACACGCATATCCTCAGCACCTTCTATTGCAGCAATTTTTTTAGCTCCACGACCCCCTTTAGATTTAACTGAAGTTCCAGAACTGACCTTAGGAATACTTGTACTCTGAGAGGATACTATGTTTGTAATTCGCTTTTCAAAGTTTTTGATCGTCTTCTGAGGATTCAGATAAATTTGCAGAAGAGTGAGGTATATATTGCCAGAAAATTTTACAGATGGTTGGTGAGCTGCATTCTGATAAACCCACTCACAATATGACAATGCCAGTTCGGGAACATGAAGCTGTAAAATTCAAAGGAGCCTTTTTCAACTTGCAGAGATTAAAGAAAAATAGATCATCAAGACAAGAATAATGAAGAAACTATTGATGAATAACTTAAAAAACAGTTAAATCAAAATTGACTAAAACCGAAGGCCTGCCTCGTAGACCCTGCTGAAAAAAAAAAAAAAAAAATCACAACAAGGTGAAGCCCTTTAGATCTCCACCTTGCCATTTGGACAGAGTTATCACACCATTGTACAAGGGTTTCAGTCATACATCATGATCCTTTTCAGTAATGTCTGTCATCAACCATCTTAAATAGAGAGATTTACACCAGTAAATACCTTGTGAACATAAAGACATAAGGCGAGCTCATGTTGATTCATTTTCCCCAGTAAAATAGCACGTTCTTCATATAATGCATCTGCTGGAAGCCGTGTCAACAAAGCCTCTGGATTACAGCCTGAGATACTCTCCAAGGCAGACAATAATTTCTTCCTTGTTGGGGAATAAGCCTTCTCATCCCATTTCTGTTGAGCACTCAGGTCTGCATGCCATTCAAGTGGTTCTGAAAGATAGATTTGCACCTGCCATGCATAGAATGAATTCCATCACTTACAGAAATTGGCATCAGCAGCACAGCGATGATTCAGGCCTGGCTGCACCATTTGATTGGGAATTACTTAGAAAGATGAATGGTAATAGTAGTGCTAAAAGGCAAGTGCTTTTCAACATTTCATTCTGAAGATTTCCAGAGATTCCATTTTCATTCACGGCAAGCATAAGTTCTAAGTATCTGCCCTGCATACTTGGAGCATGCTGCTTCAGAAAAGAGTTGACCAAGTCTGCAGGAATATTCCCAGACAAAAAAAGCTCAATAGTTTGAGTTGGACAGCTTTCAAGAACAAGCATGGAGAACTCCAGGACAAGCATGGGGTCTGTCCCACACCATCAAAATGGTGGCTGTAAATCTAACACGTTAATAAAGATATAATCGACATATTTAAGTCAACATGCATTGAAAACTTCTTTTAGTTTTGCATGAACAAACCTCAAATAACATTATTTTAACCACAGTTGGTGGTCAAAGAAATAGTAAAATGTCGACAAAATAAACACTTGGACACTAATTTAAGACTGGACGAAATTTTTGCCACTAATTGAAGCACTGGGGAGCATATTCCAGTTGACAGATTCAAAGTTAAATTACTTGAACTTAACTGAAGTGAAGCTTACAAAACAGATTGATAATAACCATTCCGCAGCGTCCAATAAGGCTGGCCCCCTTATGCTGTTAACATATCAATGTCCGAAGAAAATCAATGGTTGCTAGAAAGCCACCGTCTATTCCTAAATTCTAGAATGAGTGTTCAATCGATGGTTCTACTATGTTGAATTTTCGATGGTCATAATAAAACAAAAACATAATAACCAAATGAGAAAAAACTACCTTGAGATATTCAATAATTGATTCAGGCTTGAACTTTGAGGTAAACTCAGCTTGTGATTGGGTTTTTGACTCTTCAACTAGTTGCTGCAAAAGTTTAAGAGCTTCTCGGTGCATGGAGTTGCACTTATAAAGTTCCAATAAAGCAGTATAATGATTTTGCTTTAGAAGATTCTCTTCACATATCTTTAAGTCACAGTAGTTAAGCCCTTTAAATAAGTCTACAACTGTTGAAGACTGTCCGGTAAGAAGAAGAGCTTGGAGCACTGCAGTATCCAGTATTGATGCCATTTCCCTTGCACCTGAGTTATGGAAATATTACCACGCCCCTAAGTAACCAAAGACAGAAAAAAAAACATTACTGAAAAGTCTTATTTTACTAAGCATATTGGTCAAAACCGAAAGCTTCAATAGTTTATTATACCACTGCAATAAAAAGACATTTTAGACATTGGGTACAACAACAATATAATATAAATAGTATACATATGACTACATAAAAAATTTCTCATGTGCATTTTTTATCGGCCTAGAACATTAACTATGCCATCAAGCTCCATTTCTCTATCCTACAAGTCATATTAACTCCAGCACCTCAACACCCCCCACCCCCACCCCCTTTCTCTCTTTTGTTTTCTCTTGTGTTAAGCAACAATCAAAGCATATTCAAGAACAGTTTTTTTTTTTTTTTTCCCCTCTTTTAAGTTTAATCCCACCACTTCCAACTATCTGTGGAACCAAATATAACCAAAATTACCTAAAACAGAGGAGAAAAGAGTTTTCTACCTTCTTAGATTTTTTAAACCTACTTGAGTCATAAGGTCCAAAATTATCTCCGACAGCATCTAAAACAACTTCTTCTGTTCCCTCAGCAGTGGCCTTTTCAATTATACTGTATCTCTTTTTCTGCAAGAATTTAATGAGAGCCATTAGAGTATTATGGCTCATTTTCTTGGTCTCAAGTGCAGCATGCTCATCAAAA
>CATIWR010123446.1:0-11856 GCA_949677035.1 Omphalea diandra | reverse complement strand
TGTACTACAACCATTGCTCTGATACCACATGTAAATATTTTAATTGCAGGATCTTGTACATAATTATAGAACACCAGAATTCAATTACTGAACGGAAACAAATTTGCGTACCTGTCTCCGCGTTGAATCCCAAATTACTTTGAGCCATAATCCCGAACGCTGAAATAAAAGCACTTGAAAATTCGTCAGAATTGTTGAAAACGGAAAGCTAGATTTTCCTCTCCTTGACCTTCTCGAAGACGGCTACAATATGTATAGCAACTAGAGTTTTCACTTATAAAGGCAGGAGAGGGGACCTAGCCTATTTATAATAATTTTAACAGGTCCATGTTAAAATAGGCCTACACTGACCGTCTTCCATATCGGCCCACAAAAGATGTCACAAGCCCATAACGATATTGATCACATTTTAATTGGGATTACCCACAATCAATAAACTATATCATTCAGTCCGTTTTAATAAATAATTAAAACCAATCCATAATTAATATTAGCCCACATAAAAAATATTTCCAACACAACTGGGAGAGCATATTATTCACTTTCCTCGCCTAGTTTTTGAAGCAACATAATAAATCTCTCTCTCTCTCTACAAAAGAAAAAGAAAAAGAATATAATCAATTCAAATACTATGAACATAATTTTATGTCTCTCTTAAAAGATCAGTCTCAATATAATTCTAAATAAAAAGTTAATAAATTGATTTGAAGAAGGAAAAATGGCTTTCTACCAAACTTTCCTCTTTCACTTCTCATCAACACAAAATCATCCTCTAAAGAAAGCCAGTTTCTAAATTCAGACATTTTTTTCCTCTTCTTATTATCAATCAATAATAGCACAAAATTAAAAATCTATAATGTCTAACACCTCTCTCTTTCTTTCTTCATTCCATGATGTGCAGGTTAATACCATAGTTATCAAGTACGTTGTGCATTTCGGTTCGTGGTACAGATGCTGGTACTTGAAACTCCAGTGTTAATATATACAATACTTTGGGGTAGACTTAATCTCTTAGCTTTTTTAGTACATGGTTCATCAAAAGTATATTTTTGGATCATTTAGTAAATAATAATATATTTTTAATTTATAATTAATTAAAGAAAAAGCTAAAAATATATCAAACCCATATATATAATGACAAACATTGTTTATAATTTAATATTAAACTTTGATGTTGTTCATGCATATTATCAATACAAAACATAGTTGGAAAACCATAAGAAGTTGTTAAACTTTTTTTATGAGTTAGAAATAGGAAAGGACTTATTCTTTTTTATTGCTTGTTTTTTTAGCCTTTAATATCTATAGATAAATGAATAATTATATTTAAATAATTATCATTTAATTAATATTTTATTCCTTCAAAAATAATTAATACTCTGTTTTTAAAGATTCAGATCAAGTATCAACGAGATTCGAAACTCAAAAACACCGCATTTGATACTCAAGTGCTAGATCGTGGTACTTAGGAGGGATGAGAATACTTGATAACTATGATTAATACCTAATAATCGCAACAATAAATCAAAAAGAAAGAGGATAAATTTTTACTTTGATTTTCCATGAGTTTGTCAAAGACGAAGTGAAAGATTTACAACAAAAAGAATATGATGAAAACTAATACCATAATCTCATTATTTTTCTAATTATCAAGAATATTGCTTTTAAAAGCTTCAGCCCCTCCGTTCAGGTCATCGTTCATTTGCCCCCCATCAAGGCTCAATTATTTTCCCCTCTAGTTCTAGCAATGAAGGCACCTAAGTTTATCTCCTTCATTCTTTTATTTAGAAATTGATTTTTTTTAATTGATCATGGTATTTTATTCATATATTGAGAAATTAATATTTGAAATAGATGAATGAATATATCTTTATAATGAGATTTGTGTGTTAGAGCTTAAGAACAGCAGATTAAGTTTAGAGCAATCTCACTTCTTGAAGTTTAGAAATAGTAGATTTAAGCATTGAACTTCAATTCTTCAGATTTGGTTTAGTAGCCTCACTCCTTGAAAACTAATTCTAAACTAAATGTAGATTTAGGCAGTATTTTTATTTTTAACTTGTTCTTTAATCTAGGTACAAAAATATCCTGAAAATGCAATAATTTTCTTTTGATTTGATTAAGTTGGTGATATTTGTGGTGTAAAATGATGGAGAAGGAGAAGATGACGATAAAATTTGATTTTAATTTTTAATTTTCTTTGATCACATGATCCTTTTTATTATAAATGCTTTAATTTGATGATTACTTTGGCCAAAAATTTTAATTTGGATTTGTGATATCTTTTTAAAAAAGCCAAGATCAAATACGCCCTTAATCTGAAATAAAGCAGAAAGTTATATAGTAAATTTGATAATATCATTATTTAAATTTTAAATTATATGTGTAATTTATTAATTATTTATAATAATTTAATTAAAAATAAAAATTATTTAATAAATAATTATATATTAATGAAAATATTACTTAAATGTTTAAAAATTATACCAATATAGTATCATAATATAATATCGTATATAATACTATCATTTTTTTTTGAGAATATATGCGATACTATGATTATTATAACTAAATTATTATCATAATATAATATCATATACGATACTATACTGTTCACTAAATTATGTACACACTCAATAGAAACATAATCTTACTTTAGTACAAAATGATTAGTCTAGACAATTAAAATAATTTACTTTAATTTGATTTTTAAGCAAAATTGTAAAGGATTTGTCTGATATTCTAAAATAATACTTAAAAAAGAATTTCGATTTGTATGTAACCTAATTCAAAAATATTAAATGCCCTAATTGTATAGATAAAAAAAAAAAAGAATTTCGATTTGTATATAACATAATTCAAAAATATTAAATGCCCTAATTGTATAGATAAAAAAAATTCCTTTATTCTTTTTTTTATCAACTAAGAAATATGCTCATGTATTACGACCAACATTAATTAAAATAATAAAACACATAATTTGCTTTCATCACTTTTTGTGCAGTGAATTGATTAGGTTAGCTTCAAAAGCTCAAATTGGATATAACTTCTTCCATGGTTACAATCCTAAAAGTATATCATCAAACAGACAAGTGTCTGAATTATCAATCTTGCATGTCTCATCTAATTTTTCACTAGTGTGGTATCTAAAATCCATTTTTTCTCAGCGTAATGACCTAGACAGCTTGCGCATTTGCCTTCCATTTCTTTCATTTCGAATTTCAGCTCTAAGTGGGCTCCTCAATTTCAGAAAAAGTGGCCTGGTATAATAAAATTACAGCAATTAATAGTAATATTGTACCAAAATTACTCTTATCTAGGAAGGCAAGTCAGGTGATGGTTGGAAAACGTTGACAGGTTGCTACTAGTATATTGGTTCCATACTGCCATTTTGGCCTTTAAAAGATCATCGAGCCATTCTTACATTCTTTGATGAATAAGGCTGTTGAATATAACATTTGAGTGCAAAGTACTTTTTTTATTTTTTTTTATATTTTTTATTATAATGATATGTGATATTTAAAATATAATTTACCTTTTCTTTATTATAATTTTTATTATAATCAAAGAATATAACAATAATATCATTTGAGTTATGTTACATTAATTATAATAAGAGAGAAAATATATATATATCTAGCACACCTCTATATTTTATTTTGATTACAGAACATTACCCATTTTTAAACTCGTTGGCATCTACTGGTTTAATAATTCTTACAATATCCTATTGTCATTATTAATTCTTTGAAAAAGGTTGAAGCTTTAAGTATCTTACTATCAAGATTCGTTGCAAGAATGATGGTTATCTCCAACTGAACATGGAATTTACAATATTCAAAAGGGGAAGAAAAAGACAAACTGGAAGCAAGCAAAGCAAAGCCTTATCACCAAGGCCTGCCGAATCCTTCCCAACTCAGCACAAGATTAATTGTATTATAGAAGGAAGAAGAGGACAAATGTGCCACTAATGGATTGCAATAATTCAGAGCATGACCTAACACCGCAGAGTAGGGTTTTTGGTCGGTGACAAGAAAATGACACTCCACAATTCAGAACCCTACACATATACTTGAGTAAGACATATGCAGCCCACCTGCTTTTGATGAACCCATCACCCACGAACCCCACTTCCCTTCCCCTCCTCAAATAAAAAAGAAGGTAAAAAACATTAGGAAACATACTATTATTATTACAATGTGCTCATGTAATTATAATTACAAGTACACGGTAGTCAAACGGAGAAAATGAAACAAACTGAGCTTGATATTGATCTTGAAGTAACAAACGGCTGCAAATATATGCATCACCATCATCATAAAACTCGTGATATCCTCACTTCTTGAAGGGAATGGCCCTGATTACAACCTGGTGGTATAGTGCTGCAAGTGCTGCACCAATGAATGGACCCACCCAGAAAATCCACTGCCCAGCCAATAATTAACCAAAGAATCAATAAACACACCCAAGTAAGATGGAATTCAACACTTATTCATTAAAAAGCAAGACTCACATGATCATCCCATCCCAGATCATCGTTGAAGATGATTGCTGCACCAAGACTACGAGCTGGGTTGATACCAGTTCCTGTAATTGGGATAGTAGCCAAGTGCACCAAGAACACCGCGAACCCAATTGGCAAAGGTGCCAAAATCTGACCATAAAAATTATTTTTACATTATTAATACCATAATCAATATTATTGACAACTAGTTTAAAGAAAATTTCGATAATTATATTTTAATTGAAAATTATAACTTACAATCTCACAAATTTAAGTGATTTCAATGTTAAATAAACTCGAAAAAACAATTCTGTTCTATGATTATGTAGGAGAGAAATTAAAGAAGGGCTTACAGGGACATGGGAGTCTCTAGCACTGCGCTTGGCATCAGTGGCAGAGAAGACGGTGTAGACAAGAACAAAGGTACCAACAATCTCAGCACCAAGACCATCACCTTTGGTGTAACCAGCGTTCACACGATTAGCACCACCACCTAACCTCGTATAAGTGTGGCGCCCTTCAAATCCTTTCACCACACCAGCACCACATATGGCTCCAAGGCACTGCATCACCATGTAGAACAACGCCCTTGTCAACGACAGCTTCCTCGCCAAAAACAGTCCAAACGTCACTGCAGGGTTTATGTGACCTCCTGCACCACCACCACATATCATGTTTTAGTAAAAGAACACACAAAAAATATATATATATGTATATGATCGGCGCTAGATTCCTGAACGCACAGATCAAGTGCGAGATACACTCTTTTGTCTTAGCCAACATGTAACTTGGCACGAAAATACTGTGAAGTTATACTATGAGATTGCAAGGACATTAACCTGAAATGCCAGCAGTACAGTAGACGAGAGCGAAGATCATGCCACCAAAGGCCCAAGCGATCCCTTGAATCCCAACAGTTGAACATTTAGTTGGTGCCTTAACCACGCCCATGACCGTCAAAACGGAGATGTACAAGAACAAGAAAGTAGCTATAAACTCTGCAATACCAGCCCTGTAAAAAGACCAAGAACGCATCTCCGAAGGCTCGAACAGCGGAGCCGGTGGTGGCTCCGTATAGTCCTTATCATCTTGGCTCTGTGCCGCCGTGCCAATAGGCTGCGTTTCCCTGAACTTGTTAGCTCCCAATCTAACATCTTCTTCCTTGGCCTCCATAGCTTAGCTAGTAGATTTTTCCTTAGTGTTGCTTGAAAAGGCAAATGAAATGATTAATCAGTGACCGTTTAATTTGTGATGGTGGAGAGTGGATGTGTAGTGATCTATTATATAGCGGAAATGGTGGGGTCTAGTGACTGTATTTAATTGAAAATTTTGTAAGTTATCTTGTGGCCACCCAATCATTTTCTGCTTACTCTATAAATATTGGTATTTATTTACGGTTTCTTTATTTATGGATTTAGTGAATTAAAAATATTTTTATAATTAAATATTGACTTAAAAATAAGTAAATTTATTTAATTATTTAGATAAATTTTAAAATTAATTATTTTTGTAATGTAGGGGAGGGACGAAATCGTGGTTACCAAATGTTTGGTGAAAGGGACATGCATGGGATTGCACAGCGCAATTCACAGCTGGCACAAAGGTGGCCACATGTTAGTATAATTGATGATGTGTGGCTCAATAATGGAGGGATTGACGGATGTGGACACAGTGAGGAGGTTTGGTAAAGTTTTGATTCATTGAAAATGGTAATTTGGACCAATTTCTTATGATATGTGTGTGATAATATGATTGACATAAAAAAAAAAAAAAAAAAAAATCCGCATTTGGATGCTTTCGGTATTTAATATTTAGCGAATTGCTGTCATGAAATATTTAAAAATTGAGATCATAATTGAAATTTCGTTAACATAATTTCTTCTCTTAATATTCAAAAAAAATATTTTGATATTTAGTGATCAAAGGATAACTCTTAGCATGTAATATTTTTTTTAGTGAATAATATTAATTTTAATTTAATAAAAAATAATACAAGTTTATTATTTTAATTAAATTAACCTATATAAAAGTTTTGATGTAAATCAAGGTTGTATTTGTTTTGCAAAAAATATTTTTTATATTTTTTATTTGATGCATTTAAAAAATCAATCAATAAAAAAATTTTACTAAAGAAAAAATAAGTTATTTTTTAAAAAATGGTTTTACGTTTTAAAAATTTGATAAATTTATTTAAATAAAAAATAATAAATATATATATGTTTTATTATTTTTTATTTTTTACTACTAATATTTATTATTGATTATCATTGCTAACGTGATTGTCATATATAAGTGAAACATATAAAAATTTATATTTTTAATATGTTTATATATTTATATTAAATAATAAATAACATAAATATATAATATTTACAGTCTAAATATTTTAATAATTTATAAATAAAAAATAATTAATATTTTTTATAGTATACTTTAAACACTAAAAAATATATTATTTGAAAAATATTTTTTATAAATTATTTTTTATGAAATAAATAAAACCTAAGAATATTCTCTCACTCCAAATACATACATATCTCATTAAATTATACACAATTACAAGCAATATAATAAATTTCAATTATTAATCATATGAAGCATACTGATTGAGTAATTATATTGCATAATTTAAATTTTCAATTAAAGAATCATTAAATTATTTTGTATAATTTAATACAAGGGATAATTCTCATGTATAGAGCATATCCAAACCGTGAAATGATTAAACAACCCTGCAATTTAAGCAACCTTCTTTTCTGATTTTTTTTTTTTTTTGGGTCAAAAATATTGAAATGACATTTTCCCTAAATAAAAAAATAGGAGCATTCCTAATGGAGTTCAAGGCACTTCCTAAGGCCCACGCATGGCTCCATTTTCTCGGAGTCTGCATAGGTCCCATCCGCATGTGCCTCGTTTATATGAGTAACACGTGGCAAACAGAAATTGCATCATTCTTCAACCACGCAACATTGCCACGTAGGTGCTTTTAATAGGCTACATATGTCCCTTTGGAAACGTTTTCTCAAAGGGTGTCGGGCAGAGTAGTTGAGTGTTCTAATTTTGCAATAGTCGCAGCCAACACTTTGGTTCACAAAATATTCAAAATTTCCATTTTTTCCCAATTATTAGAGTTAATTCTAATAGTTGAGTGTTCTAATTTTGCAATAGTCGCAGTCAACACTTCGATTCGCAAAATATTCAAAATTCCCATTTTTCCCAATTATTAGAGTTAATTCTACATTAAAAATATATACAATTAATTAGAAATATGTCAACCTAAAATCAAGAAGCTAATTATACTAATGTCCCCCTCAAACTCAAGATGACAATATATTAATCATTTGAAATTTGTCAATTAGAGCACGAAAGCAAAGAGAATAGTGAGTTTTGTTAAAATTTTTGCAACTGAATTTTGAAAGAAACAAAAATAAGACTAACAATACCCTAAAACACATGATGATGAATGAAGTGACAATAAATTTTAATATGCCTAGTGTGCTTATAAAATACATTATTATAAGCAATCTTTATGGCATTATAATCTGTCACTGTAAAAAAGAGTAGAAGATAAATGATTAATTCTCATTTTACGGAGTAACCATAGTAACCATAATAGTTAAGGTGTTAGTGCGCTCATGAAAGATATCATTATAATCAATCTTTATGGCATTACGATTGTCACAATAAAGTGGAGTAATAGATGAATGATTAATTTTCATATAATGGAATAACCATCATAATAATAATAGTTCAGAAGTAGTATTACCAAGAGTTTGATATTCAACTTTAGTATTGGAATGAGTGATAATTATTTACTTCTTACTACACTAAGATACAACAAAATCCTCATGAAAGAAACAATTTCTAATAAAAAGAATGTCTATCAATGGGATCTCTAACCTAATAAGCATCAAAATATGTCAATAAATTACTCTGTTTGTTCCTAAATAATAGTCATTTTAGAAGAAAACCAGAATTCGATTTGTTTGCATTTTTATATAATCAATAAATTTTGACAAAAATTTTTCAATTGTACCATCATTCTTATCACTTTTCTTATTAATGATTTATAGAATTTCAAACTTATTTAATCAAGGGTAATTTAGTCTTGTTTACTCATTTGTCTCCTATATTTATGGCTAATAATCAATTTCTTAATCCTAGTAAAATTATCTAAAATGACTATTATTTAGAAACGGAGGGAGTATATATCAATTAAGTATCAAAATAAAGTGCAATCACTAAGGAGGATAAAAAGGGTAGAGGAAAGTTGAAAGAGATTGAATCAGCTGTTGCTAAAAGATTAAAATTAACAAATTAGATAACTAAACCCAAATTATCATATACCCATATATTTATATATTTGTTTGATATGAGATTGACTCTAGCTTTCTCCTTAAGTAACAATTGGACTTTGAATTTGAATTATCAATTGACTACTTAAAATTAAATTTATTTCCCTCTAATTCAATGTGAGATTGAATCTAACACCAATTTATGATAATAAAAATTAAATTAAAAGAACCATTAATAATAATTTAAAATTATTGAAATATGAAATTGTCTTAATAAAATAACTTTATTCAATAGATGAAACTCAAAAACTTATTTTCTTTGGCTTCTTTGATTGTAGTGGTGAAAATAATATAATTTTAATATTCTTTACTAATATTTATAAATCAATTACTAATTTTATTTTATTATTTTAAAATTATGGAGGTAGAAAAAATATATTATGGAATTAAATATTATTTTTTACAATTTTGTAATAAAATAAGATGAGAAAACTATTTTATTACATTTAGTATGTGATATACTTCAATTGAATTAAAAAAAAAATGCTTATAATAACTATCTAGATAAAATGATTGTTATGTTTATAATTATTTATATTTAAATATTAATTTATTATTTTTATATTAAATATAAACTATGCATTAGTTTAATATATACATTCAATATGACAAAAACTTTTTGTTATGATATGATAAGAAAATTGAGATCGAGAGTTTTTTCTTAGTTGGGATCAACGTGACTCGAATTTAAATTAACAGAGGTTTAAAGTGGTTTTCAAATATTGAATGGTATAGAAAGAAAAAAATAAAAAAAACTCAAGGCTCTAATTTTCACTTAATAAAATAATTAATTCATCATATGTTTTTAAATAATTTTTAAGACATCTTAATTAAATAGTTAGTTGGCAGACCATAGAGCACTATTGTATTTTTATTTTTACATCTTATTTTTCTATTCCAATAATATGACACAGCTTTCACCGATCAAGCTACAGAAAATGGCAATATTTTAAAAGGAAATTACATCAATACCTTAACATTTCCATTATTTACTTTTTTTTTTCTTTAAGTTATTTTGTTCTTCAACCAATGATTATCACTTAGTAAAGCTCTGTCAAGCTGGCAGATTGGGTTTGGATTATAATGGAGGATTTGTGGGGACTAATTACATGGGTAAATAAATAGAAGTTGGTATATAAATTCTGTCCCCCAAAAAAGTCTATTATTTTTAATCCATTATTTTTTATTTTAACATATAATATTTAGTTATTTTAAACGTATTAAACATTTAATTTAATGTGTATTAATGGCTAAAAAAATATGGCATTTTATTGATACAAAAGTTAAAAAGCTTTTTTCTTAGAAATTGCCATATATTAAAGTTATCTATAGAAACAAGGTAAATAATAAATTATTTTTATCATCTAAATTAAATTTTAAACTGTAATAATGTAAAACTATCTAAAAAGTAGTTATGAAAATTTAAACATGACAATGTGAAATTCTCCAATACTTAAAAAGAATTATGATATAACAATATTAATTTATCTATATACGTTTGCTTGTAGTATTGACATGTTGCAGAAAATATACTTTTAAAAAAGAGAAGATAGATAAAATAATTATTCCTGTTTACATATATATGTTTGATTTGGGAATCTTTGAAATTATTTAGTAACAAAAATTTTGATTTGGGAATCTTTGAAATTATTTCGTAACAAAAAAAAAAAGGAATCTTTGAAATTATAAATTCAAAAAATACAAGCAATAGTCACTTATTAATAATATTTTCAATATTCTCTATTTGATTAATTCATATCATCTTTAATTTAAAATTTAAAAAAATTACTTATTCTATTCAATAACTCATTATAATAAATTAAAAAAATTATATTTAGATATGATGATTTATATAATCTTAAGAATATTAAAATTTAAAATAATAATATGGACTAGTCAAATAGAAACTATTGCTAGCATTCCTATTATATATATAGCAAAATGTTTCATAAGTTTCTCAACTTTACTTAATTGAATTCTTAAATTTTTACTTTTTAATTATATTAAAAATTTTAATGATACTAAAAATTAATAAATTTTTTTCGTAAAAATTTTGAAATTATTAGAAAGTCACATTAATTTAGACAAAATAATAATATTTAATTTATAAGCATAAAAAGATTAGGGTCATGAAATTGATTTTATTTCCTTTTTATAGTTTTTGCGATTTTAATGATAAAATATCAATATAATTTTTTTGAGTTTTAAAATTATTATTTATGAATTTCTTACCAAAATTTTAATTATGATTAAAATTTGTAATTCAAAAAATAAAAATTAAAAATTTGAGAATTCAATATATATAAATCAAACTACATCTATATAACATAATTATAGAAATTTATTGTCATGGCAAAAAAGAGAGAATATTGTTTTGGCAAATAATTTTTTAAGGCTTTACAATCGAATGGCGAGCATTAAAGCAATAATTTTTATATGCATGAAGTCTCTCTTTTTTTTTTTACACACACATAAAACTGTTAGATGCAATTTTGATGTTTCGCATATTTTTTCTATTTTTTTAAATATATATAATCAAATATTAATGCATTTTCAATTTAATAATATTAAATTTGTCTTCAGAATGAAGAAATTACTAGTTTAAACTCAAATCAATTGAAAGAGGAAAAATGTATATAATATTTCCCATAATGTGCTCATATAATTACAAGTAGACAGTAGTCAAACAGAGAAAATGAAACAGAGTGAGCTTCATCTTGATCTTGAAATATCGAACGGCCACAATAAAATTCAGGATATCACTTCTTGAAAGGAATGGCCCTGATCGCAACCTGGTGGCATAGAGATGCAATTGCTGCACCAATGAATGGACCCACCTAGAAAATCAACTGCACGGCCAATATTTAAACCAAAGAATCAATAAACAGTTCTGAGTTAATTACATCTATCATTTTCAAACTTCTTTTGGTCACTGCACAATTTCATCCTTCAATTCATTTTACGGGCTTAAAAATCATTATTCTTTGATATTATTGC